>PVIH01029484.1:0-13583 GCA_004025045.1 Sigmodon hispidus
GGGATTACAAAGACACCTGACACTGACAGGCACTAAGGGTAATTTCTCTATTCTCACAACTGTACATCTATATCTAATGATTATGTATTTATATATATATAAAGGAGGTCCTGGTTTGGTAACAAAAAAAGCTGGCTTTGGAGGTGGAGCAAGTGGCTTTCTCCCTCTCTGAACCCAAGCGTATTGGTAAATAAAACTTTAAAAACTCTGTCTCACATCAGAAAAGCCACCTGAAGTGGGACAGAAAATAGATGAAATATATAGGGACCAATCTTATCTCACTTTTATTTTAAATTTTAAATCTTGTTCCTTTCTGCATTTTTTACTCTCTTACTTTAGAAATCTTTTCTGCACACAATACTTTCTGGTGGTTCAGTATCTTCAGTTGATAATATCCATTGGATCCTTCACTATTAAAAACAATTTTTCCTACCAGCACTCTACAAGGCATCCAGAAGGAAGATGGGGCCCCCACCGAAAAACAACAACAACAACAACAACAAAAAGAAAACAAACAAAAACATTGAGACAGAGTAAGAAGGAACCTGCTGTATTGTCACTCAGTGATCACTTTTGAGGTATAGACCAATCAGGACAGTCGTAAGATAGTTTCTTATCATATCTTTAGCAAATATTTCAGATGGACTCACTCAGTACGATGAGAATGGTTATAGACATTTATGGAATGGTTATATATATATGTTAAAGTTACTTCATTAGGATTTAACTATTGTTTAGTTTACAGGACCCCACAGAGATACCGTCGCCCACAGGCCAGCATGAAGCAACTCAATGAAAGAACTACGTCCCTTTCCCGATAAGTTGGTCATCCAAGGGAGGGTTATGGTCAATTATCATTTTGGTACAATGGTTATAAGTTAATCTTAGGTAGAGGATAGAATGATATTATTTAAAAAAAAAAAAGAGAGAGAGAGAAAGAGAAAGAAAAGGGAACAGATAGGAGATCATTATACTTGCAAACAACTGTTAACCAAAGGATGAATGAAAAATGAATTGACATGGTACAAATGTTTGTATATTGATACAAATGGGAAATCAATCTATATGTTTGATTTAGATAATATATATATTGATACAAAGTTGAACATGGTACGAATGTTTGTATATTGACACAAATGGGAAATTAATCTATGTGTCTGATTGGGATAATGTGTATTGATGCAAAGTTGAATGTATAATTGCCCTATTTTGCACGTGTCTACCTCTGTCTAAAATATTTTGCACATTGATTTGTATTAAGTGTATTGTCATTTCCATAATGCAATTTCTACCACTAATTATTTATGATAGTCATAACATTTATTGTACTATACACACGAGTTGTTTTATATAAATCTGTTTAGATATATTTTTATATATAATGATATATAGTTAGGATATTGTTGTCATTTGATAAAAGATGTGTATTTTGGTCAATTTTCCTAAGATTGTTATACTTGAAATTATTTGGAGGAGCTGTACACTCATTTTGGAATGCCTATTTTTACAATGTTAGCCTCACTTTCTTGGTTGATTGGGATTGCAGATTATGATTACTCAGATTTATCACCTAAAAGTCAGAATACTCAGGTTTTTCGGAAACATGTTAGACTACATCCAATAGATAGGTGTCTTCAACCACTTCATAGACTGAGAGACTATGGCATTCAAGATTTTGTTATCTCAGATTTGGCCTTGAGAGACATGACAACTCCTGGCATCACCGTTCCTTTCTCAAGGTGGTGTTGAGCATCACAGACATCTTGCAAAGAGATTGTCTTGTTTGGTGAATAATGGCCTGAGGGGCAAAAGGACTGCACTTGCCCCTACTGCTGTCAGTGTGCTCACTGTCCGAAATGGACCGGCAGGATGAGGGATAGAGACTGCCGAAGCCTGCCTAGACAGGATAAGACGGTCCTACCAAAAAATACCCTGCTTCTATGGAAACTTGTCAGATATCCTAGGCCAGAAGCCACAACGATGGATGCTCCCGCTATACAGAGAAGTGGTGGATGACTGTCCAGGTAGTTAACTGACATTGTCTTCTCCTAAATTCTGGAAGTTACTTCATGTTTCCAACTTTAGATATATATTTTCCTTCTCAGGTCTTGACGGTGTTGAAGATTAGATAGTTGAGGTTGTTATTACTTCACATTTCAGCAAAAACACTCAAGTGTTAGAACTCTATTGTTTAAGATAAACAGCTTTAAAGCAATCCCTGTGTATTTTCTCGTATCAACATTTTAGATATTAAATTGTACTTTGTAGTTGTTGTTTGTTAGCAGTAGTTTGACCTCACTTATGTTAGTACCTTTCTCTTTCCCAGACACTGTCTTATGATGATCCCTATAGTAAGTAGTTTTATACCTAGTTTAGAACCTTCCTACTTAGACAAAACGGGAAGATGTAGTGGGAAATCAGGAACTATATATGTGAACGATCGCGTCATAGGACTGGAGACGAGTGGGGCATGGTTAACTGAAAAGGATTCCGGAAGTTGACCTTCGAAGGAGAGGACCAGGACAGGAAGTCATCATTCTCTCGAGAGAGTTCCCCGACCGGGTGCGCAGTTTGGCTCAGCTGCTCGGGAGTTCGGACGTATGGTGTGGGGATGAGGAATCTTCCTTAGAAAGGCTCCAGGGCACTGCAACCTTATCCTGTCATCTTCTCTTAAAACCGGCTCTGTTTTGTAAGCGATTTTCACAAAATAAACCATCTCAGGGCAGGTTTTTACCATGATAACAGTTGTTAGCTGCCATGTGGGTGCTGGGAATCAAACCTGGGTCCTCTGGAAGAGCAGATGATGCTCTTAACCGCTGAGCCATCTCTCCAGCCCCGTTGCTTAGGCTTTTAAAAATGACTTAGACACTTACATTAATTTTATGTTGTTAGCCTATGTCTTAGGCATATTGTTAGCTAGTTCTTTTATTTTAATTTAATCTATTTTTATTAATCTTTCTTGCCACATGGCCCATGGCTCACTTGTGTTATATGTTGAATCTTAGGTGGCTGGATTGTGTTTGTCTTGACTCTGTCTTTTTTTTTTTATGTTTTGATTGATTCTTCTGCCTATTGTTACGGTACCTGCCATGACAAAACAAGTTTTTTTGTTTTTGTTTTTGTATTTTTAATTTAAAGAATGATATTTACAGGGGCTGGAGAGATGGCACAGAGGTTAAGAGCACTGACTGTTCTTCCAAAGGTCCTGAGTTCAATTCCCAGCAACCACATGGTGGCTCACAACCATCTATAATGGAATCTAATACCCTCTTCTGTACACTGTATACATAATAAATACATACATATTTTAAAAAATGGTATTTACACTGACAGTCTTGTATCTTTAGAGAGAGAGGTGTTTGCCTATGCAAGCAAGAAGAGAACACAGCTTGCATAGGCAAACTGTGTATTTCCATGGCACAGGATGTCCCTCTGCTATCCCATTCCCCATGTGGATCATGTCAGGTACCTGTGAAAGTCCTATACCATGTGGAGAGAGCTAGGCAGGCCAAGGATGTTTTTACCCCACCCTGACTTCCCCTGGCTCCATTAGACCAGGAGGGACTGACTGAGAGAGGCTGTCAAGACCCTCTTCTGCCTCCCAAGGCCACCTGGGTGAAGGTAGATGTTTATAAGATAGTTGGTTTAAAGTGAATGAAATATTTTAAAGAGTAGTTTTTGTTTGGTTTTGTATGTTAAAACAAACAGAGTTCTCACTGTATTGCCACAGCTGACCTGAAAATTAGAGGGAGTCAGGTCCTTCATCCAAAGGCAGAGAGAGCAGGGCTCTGCATAAATGTCCTGATCTTAAACTGGCCTTCCGGTTTAAACATGCCCCAAGGCCATAGGTAATTCCCAGATCTATGCTGGCCAAGAGGCCACACCTCTAGATCAAGCTGCTTTTCACTACATGGCTCAGTGGTTAAGAGCACTTATGCTCTTACAGAGGACCTAGTTTTGGTTTCCAGCATCCATATTGTGGCTTACAATCTTCTCCAACTCCAATTCAAGGGGATCTGATGTTCTCTTCTGACATTTGTGAGTACCATGCATTCACATGCATAGACACATATGTGGGCAAATACTCATGCACATGTCGCAGTGTCAGTAGCCCAGAAACTGAGGCTCCTTCTCCATGCAGTGGTCTCCAATTAAGAGATGATGTGACTCCCTCACCCTTAGGGGGATTCTCAGCTCCTGTGTGCAGTGGCCAAGGTGGCTGGTCTCCCTTCAGTGGCCTTCTCAAGGCAAGACAGAAGCCTCCGTTCGTCACCTACCCTGCTGCACACCTGACTCAAGACATAACCTGGGAACACAGGCTGGGGAGCACCCTGCAAAGTATCCTACACAGTTGACCCTCTGGGAGCCACCCCCGCCACCCCCGTTGCATGAGAGGTGGGGGTGCCGGGTTTCTCTAGCTGGTGGGGTTTGCTTATGGACTAGGTGTGATATGTGAATGAGGAAACACAAGGAAGCTGGGCATAGTCGATCAGTCCTGTGATCCCAGCACTTGGGAAACTGAGGCGGAAGGATTGCAAGTTCAAAGTCACCTTGGGGCTATATATACAGCTAGAGCTCTACGGAAAAAAATTAAACATGCATTCAGTTTTTAGACAAAACTACTGGAGGGCTAGTGACGTCACCATTGAGGGGCTACTAGGCTGGAGAACAATACTGGGGTGTCTGCCAGACACAAAGGGAAGAAGGGGTCAGGAGGCAGCTAGTCAGACAAGCCTGGAATTGGGGGTAAGTTGAGATGAAGCTGGGACTCTAGGAGTCATTTGCGATGGTATTTATAGGCATGAGGCTGGTGAAGAAACCCAACCCACATGCTGCCCTCACTATCTAATTAATGATTAGATAATTAACATTGTTCTGGTCCTCCAAGCATCTGGCATAGGGCTGGTGCTCCATGTAAGTTCACAGGAACTGAAGAGAGCTTCCCCCTTTTTTTCCTCCCCCAACTTTTCCAACTTATCAGAACTCAGTCTCTTTGCAAAAGACCCAGGAGTCAGGACCACTGAGGTTAGTGGGCCTCAAAGAAACCTTCACCTTGTCCTCCGTCGGGGAAGGAAGCCAAGGTTATCTCAAATCCTCACTCCAGCATCGGAAGATCTCCCAGAATCCTGAGCAACAGCAGTGTATCCCTCTACACCACATCGCCAGTAAAAGGCAGCTGTACAAGCTGGGAGTTTGCACTGTAGGGACAGAGGCCTCAACCTGACAGCTCCCGTTCCCTCCCTTCACCTTGTATAGCAATATTCTGGAACACGGGCCGGATTCACACAGGGACACCCGGGGGGATGCACAGAGCCAGATGTCTCTGTAGTGCCACTGCCGTGTTGTAGGGACACCGCGGGAAAGCCACAGGCCTGTCGCCGCCCTGCGGCGTTTGGTAGCAATGGGGCCTATAGCCAAGATGTGCGGAAACGCTGGCCGGAGCCGACAGTCGCAAGTTAACGGAGAATAGCCCACTAGGCTGCGGGCAAAGCCTCGGTGACACCCGGTCAGAATCGGGACTCGCACGAACCACCAGCCGAGTGTCCCTTTACAGGGCAGCGGCCTCAGCCAATCAGAGCCAAGTATGGCCAATTTGCACCACCCCCTACACACCCAATTGAATTTTTTTTCTGAAGGCTGTTCCGTCAAGGAGTCCTTCAGTCCAATGGGAGTCGTGGAAATTTCCAGAAAGAACAGGACCAATGGGCGCGGCCTGGTCAGCCACAATTGACGGACTCGCCAACCAATCCGTGTCGTTAAGGCTAGCTCCTCCCTCAGTGCGCCAAGCCCTAGTGTAGGCGGGGCTTGTCGAGGAACGCCCAATCCCGAGGTGCCGAGGAGGCAGAACTGGAGAGAAGACCCGCAAAGAACCAATAAAAGAGAAGCCAGAATGATTGACTGAACTTTAAACCAATAACAGAGGAGCATAGAGCCACTGGACGCGCTCAACCAGTGAGCAGGCGAGGAAGGGGCGGGACCCAGGGGGTCCCGGCGGCTTCTAGTAGGTTCCAGAAGGCGGCGCGTGCGGTTGGGAACGCGGAGCGGACGAATTCGATTCAACGGGGTTCCGGGCCAGGCTATGGAGCAGGTGAAGGGGGAGGGGCGGCCGGGGCTCCGGGACAACGCAGGCCTGGCGGCGGGGAGAAGCGGGGGGTCGGGGCCCGCGCGGCCGAGGCGAAGGCGTGGGGGCCGCGGTCGGGCGTGTGAGGGGAGAATGGCGAGCGCCCGTCGCCCCCGCGGCCCGCCGAGCGGAGCGGGAGCAGGCCTGGCCACGGCCGGGCTCGGAGGCCTCTGGGTGTGGGGCCGATTCAGCGCGGGAGGCCCCCGTCGGCCGCCACAAACTTGGAGGGATCCGGTGACCGATCACCCCGGCAGCCTTCGGGGAACACGGCAGCTGCGTGCGCCCGGGAAAGGGGCCCGCGCGACTGTGCAGAGGAGGCGGGCGAGGACAGTGTCACCGAGTCTCGGTGCGGCTCGGGATGCATATGTCGCCCCTCCCCCACTTTTATTTTTTTTGGTGGTGACTGGGGATCTGACACTTGGAAATTTAGATTCCGATTCCACGAGATTTAGTGGTTATAGACAGTTGTGAGCCGAAAGTGAGCAGCCAGAAGTCTCTTGCCTCTTGTGGATCAGCATCTAGGACGTAGAGGCGAACCTGCTGCCCTTACCTTGGTGACTAGCTCAGGCCACAAGCATCTGTGAGAGGCCGGTAGAGGTTTTGCTACCTTGGAAGCACCAAGAAGACAGCAGCTTATTATTAGTAGTATGATGTACAAATTAAAGCCTTTTGTTCTGGCTGTAAGGAACCATGGGACCTCCCTGCTTCATTAGTAAGACTGGAAATGGAGAGGTTAACCAACTTTTTGTACCCTTGAAGTAATGAAGTTGTATCTGGGATAGATGGGCTTCAGTATAGGCAAAAACAAGGTTGATTTTTGGAATGAGCAGTACTTTACTCTGTTGGAACAAAAAGAGGCTGTTCTATCATTATTCATTCATTCAATCATTGATCCAGTAAGTGGTGCTGACTGTTGAACCCAGGGCCTGAAACATTCAGAAGCTTATCTACCACAGAGCAATACACACACACACACACACACACACACACACACACACACACAAATCCTGCCAGCCATTGTACAAGTGTGCAGATCTGAATGTAGACTGTAGGGAATGTCTGAGCTCAAGACTGCAGACTTGTTGATTTGAGTGTTGGGCCTTGAAGAGAGGGCTCAGTTGGCAAAAGCCTCGATGTGTAAAAATAAGAACCTCAGCCAGGCTGGGGTGGGTGGTGCACCCTTTTATTCCTAGCACTTAGAGAACAGAGGCAGGCAGATCTCTGAGTTCAGAGGCCAGCCTAGGCTACAGAGCCAGTTCCAGGACAGCCAGAACTACTACACAGAGAAATCCTGTCTGGAAAAACCAAAAAAAAAAAAAAAAAATTAGAACCTGAGTTCAGATTGTCAGCACCCACCTGAAAGTTGGGGGAGGGGGCTCTCAAAACTGACTAGCCAGACTGTAAGTTCCAGGCTCATTAAGAGACCCTGTCACAGAGAATAAGGTCAAGAGCAAGAGAGAAAGGCATGCTGACTTCAGGTGCTGTGCACTGCCATGCACACCAGAAGTAAATTTGAATATTGAAAATTGGGCATTTGAGCCTGGCTGGTGTTATCCCAGCACTTGGTAGGCAGAGGCAGGAGGATCTTTGTGTGTTCAAGGCCAGCCTGGTCTAAAGAATGAGTTCCAGGATAGCCAGAGCTACACAGAGAAACTTTCTCTTGAAAAGTCAAAACAAAGAAAGGAAATCGTGCATTTAAGGAAGGGAATTCTTTTAGGTAAATCCTACAGTAATGCATAGTTTACATTTTTAAAAAAATTATTTTTGTCAGGCATTATAGTGTGTGCCTTTAACCTAGCACTCAAGAGGCAGAGGCAAGCTGATCTCTCTTAATAGGATAGCCAGAGCTGTGTAGTGAGACCCTGCCTGAAGAAATACACATTAATTATTTATTTAATTGGTGAGGATCCTCTGGAATTATAGTTACATGGAGCTGCCATGTGGGTCCTGGGAATTGAATCCAGGTCCTCTGAAAGTGCAGCTGGTGCTCTTAACCACTGAGCTGTCTCTCCAGGCCCAGTGTATTTTTTAATGCCAGATGTGGTGGCATAGGTCTTTGATTCCAAGACTTGGGAGGCCGATACTGGTAGATCTCTGAGTTCAAGACTGGCCTTGTGTACTTAGTGGAGTTACAGGACAGCCAGGGCTACTTAGACCCTATCTACAAAGAGATGTATTTATTTGTGTACCATGTGCACTTGTGCCCATGGTGACCATCAGCGTGGGAGCCACTTGGCAGAGAACTGAATTTAGATCTTCGAAAGAGTAATATATGCTCTTAACCCCTGAGCATTCTTTCTAGCCTACAGTTTTGTTTTTGTCCCCCCCAGGATAATACGCCCTTACTTTATTTCCTCACAACTGATCTGTCACTACTCATTTGAAAAATACTTCTTCCGAGTGGAGTGTTGAGCTCTTGTCTATAAACCCAGCACTCAGGAGGCTGAAGCAATAGGCCACCCTGTGCTACGTAGTGGATTTTAGGTCCATGTGAAATCCTTTCTCTATGTAGACAAGAGCTAATAGACTCAGCTTCCTCTTAATATCAGTTGAATGGAGTTTTCCACCTTTTTCTTCCTTGGCCTTCCTTTAAAGGAATGGAATTTTGGCAGTTTCGTATGTCTTTGCTCCTCATCCTCCTTCCCCTTCCTTAGTGCTGAGATTACAAGGCAGACCCAGTTTGCCTCTGTGTTAGGGTCTCTGCTTGATGGACGTTTCTGTGGTGTGCCTTGGGGTTCTAAAATCACCTAAAAGAAGTAAATTCTATGTCAGTCTACTGAATTGCGGGTAGGTTAGGGTTAGGTTTCATAATAGGAGTTATAATAACTTTAGTACAGCTTTCACTTAAAATGAGTGCTGGCTTTGCTTGCTTGAGTTAGGTTCTTGTGTATAATATATCCTGGGCTAGAGTTAGACTTATGTTTATAGTAAAGGGATGGCCTTTTTCTTCCTTCACCTCATAAGTTTAGTAATAACATGTATGTGCATGTATATGTCACCATGCCTGGTGCTCGGCTTCAACCTGGGGCTTGAGCTACCTAGTGAGCTATATCCCCACCCCATTGACATAAGTGAACCCTACTCCGCTCATTGTGCCTCTGTGCTTGCATTTTAAAGGGAGCTGTGAAGGTGTAGTTTTCCCTTAACTAGGCTTATGTGAAGTTTTGGTGTTTGTTTTTGTGGTTGGTTTTGTTCTGTTTCTCCAGACAGGCTTTCTCTGTGTATCTGGGCTGTCCTGGAAACTCTCTGTAGACCAGGCTGACCTCAAACTCAAGAGATTTATCTGCCTCCCAAGTACTGGGATTAAAGGTGTATGTTGAGGGACAAGAATGAGGAGTCTGAAGTCAGCAAGAAAAAGAGAGTATGAGGAAAACCAGAAAAGGGGCTGGAGAGAGGAGAGTATCTGTTGCTCTTCAGGGACCTGAGTTAGTTCCCAGCAGCCACCTGGTTAACTTGCAGCCATCTGTAATTCCTATCCTAGGGGATCCAATGCTCTCTTCTGACCTGAGGACACCAGGTACATATCTGCCACACATACATACGAGAAGGCAAGACTCATACACATGAAGGGGGGAAAAAGAGGAGCCCTTTAGGTTTCTAATCTTAGCTAGTAGGGGCCAGAACAAGACAATCTCAAGTTCCAGGCTAGTCTCCGAAATTAAATTGATACTGTCTCAAAGTGTTTTAAAGGGAAGTGGGTGGGGGGCTGGTCATGTGAATTCTGCTTAAGCAAAGTCTCTTCACTTTATGAATCGCCTAAGCAACCAAGAAAACGGGATTAGAGGGTGCTTGTCTTCATCTTCTCACCTCCTTCCTGACAGAGTAATAGTAGCATTGATGTGAACCAGCTCTACCCTTAAGGGTCAGCACAGTAAGCTCCCGTTTGGCTCTTGCTGATAATGAGAGATGAATTATGGCAGTAGAGCTATAATAAGCATAGAGGAATGAAGATCTCTTATCCTGAAGATTGTAGGGCATTAGAGCATGTGATATGTGTGTGCAGATGTGCACATAGTGGAGGTTGTAGGGCAACTTTGTGGAGTTGGTCTCTTCCACCCATACTGTCCAGGTATCAAACTTAGATTGTTGAGCTGTTTTATCACGCTGAGCCATCTCATGAAGCCTCCATCTTGGGTTTTTGTTTTTCTTTTTTTAATTTATGTGAATTGGTGTTTTGCTTGCATGTATGACTGTGTAAGGGTGTCAGATCTTGATTACAGACAGTTGTGAGTTGCCATGTGGTTGCTGGGAATCGAACTTAGGTCCTCTGGAAGAACAATCAGTGCTCTTTACCACCGAGCCATCTCTCCAGCCCTATCTTGAGTTTTGAGACAGTGATTTCCAGTGTAACTCAATAGCCTAGAACTTGTATTCTTCAAGCTAACCCTAACCCTAACCCTCTGAGTACTGGAGTGCAGACTTGGGCCACCAAGCTGGCTGCTCAGTCATGTAGCTGAGCATGCTCTTCTGTGCTCAGTTTACCATTCAGCTCTTTAGAAAACTTTGACAAGTGAATTTGCTTTTCAAAAGAAGTTTGTATGCTCTGAAGGGGCTGAGTCCTCTGCTGACCTGCAGTCTTCATGCTCTTGCTTTGTTTTCCTTGCTGGCTTCCAGAGGTGTGGGAGAATGTGGATGGGTTAGTTCCTGGATGATTATGGCCTGAAGTTTATTGATCCTTTCTTTCTCCTCAGGTGAATGAGCTAAAGGAGAAGGGCAATAAGGCCCTGAGTGCTGGGAACATCGATGATGCCTTACAGTGCTACTCTGAGGCCATTAAACTAGATCCCCAGAACCATGTGCTCTATAGCAACCGCTCTGCAGCCTACGCCAAAAAAGGAGACTACCAGAAGGCCTATGAGGATGGCTGTAAGACTGTTGACCTTAAGCCTGACTGGGGCAAGGTAAGCTGGAGAGTTGGGCTCTGCCCAGGTTTCTAAGGGCTTTGGGTCTGGTCTGTAGTCCCTTCTGACCTACCTGCTCAGCCTGTCTGAAGGTACCCCTTGAAGGTTAACACTTATTCACCAAGTCTAACAGTAGCAAAACAAATTTTATTAGTTGCACTGTTAAGGAATAAAACTGTAGTAAAAAAAAAATGACAGCTTGTAGCCATGGGTTGCATGGGGATTTATGCACATTTGTCTGCATCCTTTTAGTATCAGCATTGGTATTGTGTTCTTTCCCTCTGGTTGACCTTCATGCGAGTATCATTGGGTCTAAAAAGTGCATGCCTTTAGTCCCAGCACTTGTGAATTAGACAGGCAGGGTTTGAGGCCACCTGGAGTTAAATAATGAGACCCTGTCTCGGGAAAGAGCGAGTGGAGATGGCGAGATGACTCAGTTGTGAAGAGTACTGGAAACTCTTCCAGAGGACCTGGTCTTAATTTTCAGTGCCTACATGGTGGCTCAGAACTGTCTTTAAACTTCAGTCCCAGTGCCCTTTTATGCCCTCTTTACATACCATACCGGCCACACAGAGCTACATATGCTGGGAGAACACCTGTATGCCTTAAATAAATAAAAACAAAGCCCTAGTAGGTTATCTGAATTGACCTGTGTGTGACCTCTATTTTCTATAATGTTTGGGATACTAAGGGTTATTCAAGAAAAGCAGCAGCTCTTGAGTTCCTAAACCGCTTTGAAGAAGCCAAACGAACCTATGAAGAAGGTTTAAAACATGAAGCAAACAACCTCCAGCTTAAGGAGGGCTTGCAGAACATGGAGGCCAGGTTGGCAGGTAGGTGCTCGTTTATGTAATGGGATTAATTACGAAAACAATCCTGCCTGCCCTAAAGTGAAGGTGGTGGTGATAGTGGTTATGGTGATGATGGTGGTAGATGATGTCATGGTAACCCAAGTAAACATTTTATACTGATATACTTAATTTGGACAGAGAGGAAATTCATGAATCCTTTCAACCTGCCTAATCTGTACCAGAAGTTGGAGAATGATCCCAGGACAAGGACACTACTCAGTGACCCTACCTACCGGGAACTCATTGAACAGCTACGGAATAAGCCTTCAGACCTGGGCACGTAAGTAGTTCTAGATTTGCTTATTTTTGTAGGCCTAAAGAACAAACCTAGAGCCTTGCCTAGGCAAATGCTCTGTCTCTAAGCTGCTCCCCTGGCTCTAGCCATATGTCAGTGGGTAAGGGTCATCTATGTACAGTAATCTATTAGTAGTGAACAAGTTAAGAGCAGCTGTAGAACCCAGGCTTGGTGGTGCACACTTGTAATTCCAGCTGTTTGAGTGGGGGATTTTTGCTTTTACTGTTGTTTTGTATTTTGAGACAGGGTTTCTTTACATTGCCCTGGCTATTCTGGAACTCACCAAGCCAGCCTTGAACTCAGAAGAGATCCATCAGCCTCTGACTCTCTAAAGTAACAGATTAAAGGGATGCACCACTGTACCTGGCTTGACTTGCTCTTTTGTGGGGTGGGGTTGAGACAGAGTTTCTCTGTGTAGCCTTGGCTGACCTGGACCTCACACTGTAGATTAGGCTAGCCTTGAACTCATAGAGATCTGTCTGCCTCTGCTTCCTCTCAGTGCTGGGATTAAAGGCGTGTGCCGCCAGCACCTGGCCCTGTCTTGCTTTTTGTTTTTCTCCATTCTTCAGCTGGAGTATATGTGAGCCACCTGATGTGGGCGCTGGGGTCTTGAATTCTGGCCTTCATGGAGCCACAAGCATTCTTTGTCTTGACATCTCTTCAAGGCTCTGTTCTCTTTATTTTTATTCTTTTTTTGTTGAATTTATTTAACTTTACTTTATGTGCATTGGTGTGAAGGTGTCAGAGCTCCTGGAATGGGAGTTACAAACAGTTGTGAGCTGCCATGTGGGTGTTGGGAATTGAACCTGGGTAATTATGTTTGTGTTTGTATATGGGAATGTGAGTGCAGGTGCCTGAGGAAGCCAGAGATGTTGGGGTTTCCTAAAGCCAGAGTTTCAGAAAGCTGCCCAGTATGGGTGCTGGGAATGGAACCTGAGTCTCCGAAGAGTAGCACACTTTCTTTCTCCAGCCCACTCTTTATTCTTGTTTTGTTTATAAATCCAGGAAAATACAAGATCCACGGATCATGACTACTCTCAGTGTCCTCCTTGGGGTTGATCTGGGCAGTATGGATGAAGAGGAAGAGGCAGCGACACCCCCACCCCCACCTCCTCCCAAAAAGGAGGCCAAGCCAGAACCAATGGAAGAAGATCTTCCAGAGAATAAGAAACAGGTTTTTTTGCTTTGTTTTGTTTTGTTTTGTTTTTCTACTCTAAACTATTGTGCATTTAATACAGCCAAACCAATTAGAAATTAGAATATTGGGGCTGGAGAGATGGCTCAGCGGTTAAGAGCACCCTCTACTCTTCCAGAGGACCAGGGTTCGATTCCCAGCACCCACATGGCAGCTAACAACTGTCTGTAGTTCCAGGCAAACACCAAGGCAAATAAATAAATAAATAAAGTTTAAAAAA
>PVIH01029485.1:0-13578 GCA_004025045.1 Sigmodon hispidus
AGAAAGTTCCATGAGGAGCTGAGAAATATGTATATTCCTTTGCCTTTGGGTGGAAGGTTCTGTAGATATCTATGAAATCTATTTGCATCATAACCTCATTTAGACTCCTTATTTCTCTGTTGAGGCTCTTTCTGGTTGATCTATCCAGGGTTGAAAGTGGGGTATTGAAGTCTCCCACTATTAGGGTGTAAGAATTGATGTGGGATTCAAGCTTTAGCAGTGTTTCTTTTACATATGTAGGTGCCTCTATATTAGGGGCATAAATATTTAAGATTGAAATCTCCTCTTGACCAATTTTTCCTGTGATGAGTAAGTAGTGACCATCTTGGTCCCTTTTAATTGCTTTTAGCTTAAAGTCTACTTTGTTAGATATTAGGATTGCAACCCCCGCTTGCTTCTTAGGACCATTTGACTGGAAAATCTTTTCCCAACCCTTTATTCTAAGCCGGTGTCTGTCTTTGCAGTTGAGATGTGCTTCTTGTAGGCAACAGAAGGATGGCTTCTGTTGTTGTATCCATCTTGTTAGTGTGTGACGTTTTATAGGAGAGTTGAGACCATTGATATTAAGGGAAATTAGTGACCATTGATTCATATTTCCTGCCATTTTTGGTGGCAACTTGTTTGTATTTCCTTTCTCTAGGATATTCTTCTGTGGAATTATTGATTGTTTGTGATTTCGTGGGTGTATCTGGGGTCCTTATGTTGGAGTTTTCCCTCTAATACTCTCTGTAGTGCTGGATTGGTAGATAGATATTCTTTCAGTCTGACTTTGTCCTGAAATACCTTGTTTACTCCATCTATGGTGATTGATAATTTTGCAGGCATCTAGCACTATGAATTTTCCTCTTAAGACTGCTTTCATTGTGTCCCACAAGTTTGGATACGTTGTAGATTCATTTTCATTGAATTCTAGGAAGACTTTGATTTCTTTCTTAATTTCTTCCTTGACCTAGAGATGGTTCAGCTGATTGATGTTTAGTTTCCATGAATTGGTAGGCTTTCTTTGGGTTTTGATGTTGTTGAACTCTAACTTTAGGCCCTGGTGGTCCGATATGTTACAAGGGATTATTTCCATTATTTCCATTCTAGTTTGGCAGCCATGCTGTTTTAGCGTCTGTATAAGTTCTGACCAAGCCCTTCTATCTTTCATCGTTTCCATTGAATAGTCAGGCGTTATTCTGATGGGTCTGCCTTTATATGTGAGTTGGCCCTTTTCTTTTGCAGCTCTTAAAATTTTTTCTTTGTTCTGTATGTTTTGTGACTTGATTATAATGTGGCACGCTGACTTTTTTTTTTTGGATCATATCTATTTGGTGTTCTGTAAGCTTCTTGTATCTTTATAGGCATTTCCTTCTTCAGGTTAGGAAAGTTTTCTTCTATGATTTTATTGAAAACATTATCTGTGCCTTTGAGCTGGTTTTCTTCTCCTTCTTCTATTCCTATTTTTCTCAAATTAGGTCTTTTCATGGTGTCCCATATTTCCTGAACATTTTGAGTTATGGCTTTTCTAGTTTTACTATTTTCTTTGACTGATATATCTATTTGAGCTACTGAGTCTTCCACTTCAGAGATTCTATCTTCCATCTCTTGAACTCTGTTTGTTATGCTTGTATCTGTGGTTCCAGCTTTTTTCTTTAGGTTTTCTATTTCCATCTTTGCCTCATTTTGTGCCTTTTTTATTGCTTCTATTTCAGCTTTTATTTCAGCTTTTAGTTCCTGGCACGTTTCTTTCATAGATTTGTTCATCTCTTCCAATTTTTTGTTTGTATTTTCTTCTATTTCTTTAAGGCTTTTTTTCATATCTTCTTTGAGAGCTTCGATGATCATCGAAAAGGAATTTTTGGTGTTGCTTCCTTCTGTTTCCTCTTCATTGCTCAGTTCAGGTCTTGTATTTGTAAGATTGTCACTCTCTTCTGGAGTTATTATGTTGTTCTTTGTATTATTATGTAATTTTTTGCACTGACGTTTGCCCATGGCTTCAGGGGTTCACGATTAGATGTCTCCTGGTCAGTTGTGGCACTCGGGTTTGTGTGCCTCCTGTCACCTCTCTCGGCAGGGTCTGAATCTACCCTTCAGGGACCCCTGTAGTTGTCTGTTCACTCAGTTGGATGTGGTGGTGGGTAGCCATGCAAATTCCCTCAGCAGGAGCTGTGGGTATGGTGACAGGCAGAGTTTATCTGCCCCCGCTCCAGAATGCGCTGAGACTCTCTTGTTTACTTTTCTAAGACCCAGTTTCTCAGACCAATTCTTGTACAAGGTTCTTTCTATATAGAACCCTCACAGTTTAATATTTCCAAGTCATCTACCTCTCTCTCTCTCTCTTTCTCTCTGTCTCTCTCTCTGTCTCTCTGTCTCTCTTTTTCTCTCTCTTTCTTCCCTCTCCTCCCACCTCTGCCTCATACTAGACACAGCATATGACATCCAGTCATTCCTCCATCTGTTGCTATGTGACCCCACAAGCTCTTTAACCCAACGGCATGCATTTAAATAGAGGGAAAGAAAAAAACAAACCTAACTTTAAAAAGGTTTATGAAAAATCCATAGAAACCTGTTCTAAAATCAGATACACTTAAGAAGTTTTATTGAATCATCTTATTGGAGTCAAGTGTGCAGAAAAAAGCAAATGTATGGACTGTTGTACAGGATAGTTCTCTCATCAGTTATTGCACAAATTCTATTTGTTATTATATTGGAAAATTGATGAATCTTTGTTGAATATTAATTATATTGAGCCAGATATTGTGGAAAAACTGAATTGTCAGAGAGACAGGGACAAAACCACAGCCAGATTTTACCCAGCCAACTCCTCAGGCCATTGGAGTAGGAGTAGGCCCTTTCTCCAAGAGTCCTCAGAATGACTGAGAGCACAGGCTAAAGGAAGAATTCCTGCCTTCTCCTTCTCTTTCTGTTCCCACCCAGCTATTCCAATTCCTGGATCAAATTTCCTAGTGCTAGGATTAAATATGTGTACCACCTGCTCTGTTAGGCTTTGAATTCACAGAGATCCAGAGAATCTCTAATTCCTGAGTGATAGAATTAAAGGCATGGGTCACCACTCCCTGACCTTCATGGCTTGGTTCCATGGGTAGCTCTGTCCTCTGATATTCCAGACTATTTTTATTAAATATACAATATATCACCACAATGAGTGATATGATAATCTATTTACCACTTAAGGTAGTTCTTTTTTAACCTTTTGAAAAATTTATTTTAATTCTTTGACAATTTTATGGTTGTATAGATTGTATTTTTGTCATTTACAGTCCAAGTACTCTCTGTCATCACTCACCTCAGGTGGCTCTTTCTGATAGGTCTGCTAATATATTAAGAGTGCTATAGAAAGTGTCTAAAATTTAAATAATTTATGGTGCCTATTCTATGTCTTGACAAAAGCAATATATTTTAAAATGTTATTTCCTTAAAAATATATTTCTAGAACTGGAGAGATGGCACTGGCTGCCCTTCCAAATGTGGTGAGTTCAGTTCTCAGGACCATGTAGTGGCTTACAACCATCTATAATGCCCTCTTCTGGCCAGCATTGCAGGCATACATGCAGGCAGAACACTGCATGCTCAATCAATCAATCAATCAATAAATCTTTAAAAAGTATTTTCTGTGTTTGATGTATGTTTATAATGGTGTTTGTGTGTGTGTGTGAACGTGAACACTTGTGTACCACAGTACTTGTGTGGAGGTTAGAGGGTAACCTGGTTTGTTAACCCTCACCTTCCACCTTGTTTGAGACAGGGTCCCTTTGGTCTTTGCTGCTGTGTGCAGACTAGCAGTGAGTGTTTGGGGATTCTCTTTCCCTCCTACCTCCTGTTTAGGGCACTGGAATTATGGGCACACACTACTGCTCTCAGCTTCATCTGAGCTCTAGGAATTTTAGCTCAGGTCCTTATACTTGATTGGCAAGTGCTTAATCTATTGACCCATTGCCCTTGCTCAGAAACAGTGATATTAATGACAATCACTTCAGAAACCCTTGAAAGAAGGCACATTTCCCCCCCAATTTAGTTGCCATGTTATAAGACTGTAAATAAGAATTTACTCTTGACCTTCATATAACCTCAATATTTGGGTGATCAAAATTTGGGTGATTTTGATCTTCACTTGGTTGGTCAGCCACTACCCACTGAAGATTAATGCAGTAAGACTAAAGTTTAGTCGGTTTGCCTAATCCATCCTAATGTCTTTACTTCTAATTAGTGACCTTTGCCTTTGTTCTGAAACCAATAGCTTTGAGGTATGATACTTCCTGATTTTCTCCATAACCCAGCCTACTCCTGAAAACAATTACGGCAGCAGCTGGATGGAATCTGAAATCATTATCTCTGGATCTCAGCATCAGTGCTCTAACCTGACAGTCAATGATTACATACTTTCATCAGTGGGTAATTCACTTTCCCCCTTTCTTTTTTCCTCTTCTTTCCTTTTCTTTTCTCTTCTTTTTTCTCCCCCCCTTAAATACCCTCCTACACTTCCTTCTCTAGATGGACACAATGTTTGGCCTAGTCATTTTCTTTCTATAACATTGCAGAATGCTATGAACACTCACATCATCAATGAAAACTGATGCTTATGAGATCTTAGCTCCAACACTTCTAGGAATCCTAGTCTGAATATCAATACTGCTTATTGCCACACATACTACTTTACTGTGCCCACACATTTGTATCACAGTTTGGGACCTATGAAGCTCATCCAGTTCCTCATTTGGCTTGTTGAGTATTTCAAACATCATAGTGCTGTGTGTGTTGCATTGGAAGTAACTTCACACATGTGATAAAATTCTCACAAATGTAGAGAACAGAATACTGTTAAATAGATGGCTGCTAGTGTTTTGAGGGCTGAGAAGTCCATAGACTAAAAATAAAAGTCCTCTCTACATCCTTTAATTTCTATCACTAGAGAAAATATCTGCAAGGTAGAGTAACAGTGGTTAATACCATAGAACACAACAATTTACTGTCATTAGGAAACTAATAACCCTACAATATGTAAGTAGGGGTGCAGCCCTGACTAGTTATGGAGGAGTAGTTGGTCAAATTAATGGAAACTGCACAGAGAGAAGAGGTGGTGGTAGGAGTCTACCTGAAAGGGGAGAGAAAGCCCAGGGTATAAAAGGAGCATAGACACAAATGGAAGAATGAAAAGGAATGGTTTTGCCTACTTCATTTACTCTTTTACCTTAGACATAAGAGGTTACATGACATGAAAGTAAGCTTTATGAATGAAGAATGAGTAAAATGTGCTCTCAACAGCATTCCTATGTAATTAACAAATAACCTATTATGTTGCTCATAGATACATCCCTGCTCTCATCACTCCATTTTGGTCTCCAGAGGCTCCCAGGGGAAGACTTTTCTATCATACTTTGGGTTTTGTCTCCACATTTCCCTATCTGGAACTCTAGTGTCCCTTTTGAACCTTTTAACTTTTCAGGATTTGTTTAGCTCATACCATCTTCTCTGAGAGCTTTCCTTGAAATGTGCCAAGGTGTCTTCTACAAATGTTGAGGAACCCTACAGACCTTCTTGGTATATGACTTACGGTTTTGTATTGTAGTTACTACTTTATAGGATCTAATTCACAGAGAAAATTTAATAATGTAACATTTGTTGAGTTATTCTTTATGGGTTTGTTCACCTGTTTGCATATTATTGATTCCTTCCAATTCAAACATGGTTTAACATGATTTTCCATCATCTAGTCCCACAAAGTAAATGTAATAAAATATTTCAAGGTATTAATAGTAAAGTGAGTACTCATTGAGATAATGCTCATGGAAATCCTGGGATGGTATGTATCGATGATACACAGACCTGAGTAAACACAAGCCTTAACAATTATACCAATAGCAATCTACAGATGCAACGCAATTCCCATCAAAAGCCCAACAGCTTACCTTCAAAAGTAGCTTTCAAAGGACTGGAACATTGGTTGTTGTGCATACTAAAAACCTAGAAATTTAAGAACTAATTTGAAATATGTATTATGTAAATGTATATATAAGCCATGCTTTTTTCAAATAAATATTGTTTTTTAACCTTTCTTTTTAAAAAATATTTATTTATTATGTATACAGTATACAGAAGATGGTACCAGATCTCATTATAGATAGTTGTGAACTACCATGTGGTTCCTGGGAACTGAACTCAGGACCTCTGGAAGAACAGTCAGTGCTCTTAACTGCTGAGCCATCTCTCCAGCCTGCCATGTTTTAAAAAATTATTTACAAAAGTCTTTTTTCCCATGTATTCCCCTGCTGCCTCTTGCTTCCATTCTTCCAGTCCCTCCAAGACAGCTCACAGCTTCTCCATCCCTTAATCCCCTTCCACAAAAGGGCAGGAAGTCCCAAGGTGGGTCAGCTCAGTTTGGCACTTCCACTCCAGGCAGGTCTGATTTCCTCATTCTAATATCAAGACTGGGTTAAGTGCTCCTCTGCAGGAAACAGGCTTTAAGGTGCCAGCCCATTTACAGGACCACAGTCTGGTCCTACCCTTTGAGGCTCCACATACTGCCCATGCCAATCAACAGTCACCTACCCTTGGAGTAGTTCCTTTCCTGATGGTTCCCCAGTGGCTGTACTTGATTCAGTGAGCTCCCCAGAGCTCCAGGCAGCCATCACTGTGGGAGTTTTCCTCATAATCCCTATCTATCCCCTTGCTCATATAGACTGTCCTCCCCTCCTTCTCAGCTGGATCAGGAGCTCAGCCCAGTGCTCAGCGATGGATCACTGCTTCTACTTCCACTGATTGTTGGATGTAGGTTCTGTGATGACATTGAGGGTGGGTATTCATTTGATTATAGGTGAAGTATTGTTTAGGTACCCCCTCTATTATTGATTGGAGACTAGCCAGGAACATTCTATGAGTTCTTAGAGGTTTTCTCAGTACTCAGTCTTTTTCCAACCCCACATTGGCTTCCTCTATCAAGATATTTATCATTTTTCCTCCCTCTTTGTTTCTCTTCTCACTCAACCATCTCCTTCTCTCTTGATTTGTTCCCACCTCTTCTTGGTTGCAATCTGTAATGATTGGAATTTGCTAAGGAGATTTTCTCTTTCTAGGGGAATCCCTGGATGTCTCTCTTAATTTCTTTCTGATCTCAAACTGTTCAGTGGTTGTGGTTTACAGCTTAAGTATTCTTTGCTTTTGTCTACAGTCCACTAATGAGTGAGTACATCCCCTGATTATCTTTCTGGGTTTGTGATATCTTGCTCAGGAGGATATTCTCCAAATCCATCCATTTGCCTGCAAATTTTAGGATATCATTTTTTCTTACTGCTGAGTAGTACTCCATTGTGTAGATCTACCACTGTTTGTTAATCCATTCTTCAGCTGAGGGCATCTAGGTTGTTTCCAGGTTCTTGCTGTTATGAATAATGCTGCTATGAACACAGTTGAGCTAATGCCTTTGGGGTACAAATGTGCATCTTTTAGGTATATGCCCAGTAGTGATATTACTGGATCCTTGGGGAGATTGATTCCCAGTTTTCTAAGAAACCTCCATACTGCATTCCAGAGTGGCTGTACAAGTTTATATTCCCACCAACAATGGAGGAGTGTTCCCCTTGTTCTGCATCCTCTCCAGCATAGGCTGTTGTAGTGGGATTATGGAGTGTTGTAAATATTTGAACTGCCTACTAGTTAAATAAAAAAGCTGATTGGCCAAAAGGCAGACAGAAAGTGTGGGCAGGGCTACCAGGCTAAGAAAACTTAGGAACATCTCAGAGCAGGGACAGACACCACCAATCTTCCAGAGAGATGCCACAAAGATTCTAGGAGACAAAAGAAGTTGAAATGCTGCTCTGAGAAAAGGTGCCAAGCTGCAGGCTGAACATGATGGGTTGAATTCAGATGAAAGAGGTAGCAAATTATAAGCCTGTGCCCTAGGTCAATCAGCAGAAAATTAATGTAAGCATCTGTGTGTCTCTATGCGACAGTGAGTGTTTCTTCTGGACTGCTAGACTGCTGATCAAAACCACTGGTCCAGGCCTGGAAAGTCTGGGGCAGAAACCTAATACAACAGGCTGTCATCTGTGTTTTTAATCTTAGCCATTCTGACAGGTATAAGGTGGTATCTCAAAGTTGTTTTGATTTGCATTTCTCTAATGGCTAGAGTTGTTGAGCATCTTTTCAAGTGTCTTTCAACCATTTGTAATTCTTCTGCTGAGAATTTCCTGTTTAGTTCTGAACCCCATTTTTTGATTGGGTTATTCAGGGTTTTGGGCTCTAGTTTCTTGAGTTCTCTATATATTTTAGAGATCAGTCTTCTGTCACTTGTAGGGTTGATGAGCATCTTTTCCCATTCTGTAGACTGTAATTTTCTCTTATTGACTGTGTCATTTCCTTACATAAGTTCCTCAGTTTCAGGAAGTCCCATAAATTTATTGTTGTTCTTAGTGTCTGTGCTACTGGAATTATATTTAGGAAGTGGTGACTTATAACAATGCATTGGAGGATATTTTCCACTTTGTTTTTTTTTTTTTTTTATCAAGTTTAGTGTAGCTGGGTTTATGTTGAGGTCTTTGGTCCATTTGGATTTGAGTTTTGTGCAGGGTGATAGGTATGAATCTATTTGCATTCTTCTACATGCTATCATCCAGTTATGCCAACACCATTTGTTGAAAATACTATCATTTTTACATTGAATATTTTCTTGCCTCTGTCAAATATCAGTTGTTCCGAGGTGTGTGGATTAATGTTGGGGTCTTTGATTCGATTCCATTGATCCATAAGTCTGTTTTTATGTCAGTACCAGGTTGTTTTTTTTATTACTGTAGCTCTATACTATGGCTTGAAGTCAAGGATGGCTGACTCTTCCTGAGTTCTTTTACTGAGCAGAATTGTTTTGGCAATCCTGGGTTTTTTGTTATTCCATATTGTAGTAGGATTATGCTGGCAATGTACATATTTGTCCTGCTTATGGGCTTAATAAAAAGTGATTAGCCAAAGGCAAACAGGAAGTATAGGTGGGGCTACAAGGCTCTGAAAACTCAGGAAAATCTCAGAGCAGACACCAATGCCAGACACAGATGCCAGAGTCACCAGAGCTATTAGGAGATGCAGAGGAAATGTTGCTCTGAGAAAAGGTACCAAGCTGCACAAGTGAACAAGATGGGTTGAGTTCAGATGAGGGAGCTAGCAAATTATATGCCTAGGCTCTAGGTCAATCAACGTAAAAATAATATAAGCCTGTGTGTGATTATTTGAGACAAAGCAGGGCCGAGGGTGAAAGTCCGGGCCAGAATCATTTACAACACCATATCAAGTTGAGCATTGTTCTTTCAAGGTCTATAAAAAATTGTGTTGGGATTTTGATGGGGATTGCATTGACTCTGTAGATTGCTTTTGGTAAAATTGCCATTTTTACTATGTTGATCCTACCTATCCAAGAGCATGGGAGAGCTTTCCATTTTCTGATATCCTCTTCAATTTCTTCTTTCAGTGATATAAAGTTTTTGTAGAACAGGTCTGCTACTTCTTTGGTTAGAGTTATGCTGAGATAGTTAATGCTATTTGCAGCTATTATATAAAGGGTGATGTTTCCATTATTTCTTTGTCGGCACTTTTATCCTTAGTATATAGAAAGGCTATTGATTTTTTTGAGTTAATATTGTACCCTCCTACATTGCTGAAGGGGTTTATCAGCTGCTCCTGGTAGAATTTTGGGGGTCATTTTTGTAAACAATCATATCATCTGCAAATAAAGATAGTTTCACTTTTCACTTTTGAATTTGTATCCCCTTAATCTCCTTTTGTTCTCTTATTGCTTTAGCTAAAACTTGGAGATCTATATTGAATAGATAAGGGGAGAAGGCACAGCCTTGTATAGTTCGTGATTTTAGTGGGATTGCTTTGAGTTTTTCTCCATTTATTTTGAGGTTGGCTGTCAGCTTGCTGTATATTGCCTTTATTATGTTTAGATATTTTCTCTGTGTTCCTGATCTCTCCAGGACTTTATTTATTTATTTTTTTGTTTCTCCAAAATTTTATTTTAATTTAAATTACAGGGCCAGCCAGATATTCTGATAAGAAATTCACTTTTCCTCAGGAGAAAGGAAACACTTCCATGTCATTAACAATTGTATACATCTCCCACTTTTTAAAGGGCTCAAAAAAAAATCATAGCAAGCAACTGCTTTAAGTAAAATTAACCCTTTATAACACCAAAGAAAACACACCCAGGATAATTGTTTTGGTAATAGGAACCTAGTAAATGATCACACATCAAATGCAACTTTTCCGTTTTGAATGTTTTCACATTGTTCTGTTTAAAAACAATCCAGATTCTTCTCTACCTCCAGCTTCCAATGCATTAGCAACACACATTTCTTTGACAATGCACTTCATCACCCACACCAGGACTCTAGCACTATATTGTTTGCCCAAGTGGAAGCTGTTTTCTGTCCCAGGTTCTAAGAGCTGGCCTTCTCCAGGACTTTTATAATCAAGGAGTGTTGGATTTTGTCAAAAGCTTTTTCTGGAATCTAAGGAGATGATCATGTCGGTTTTTTTTTTCTTCAGTTTGTTTATATGATGGATATCATTCACACTTTTTTGTATGTTTAACCATCCCAGTATCTCTGGGGTGAAACCTACTTGATCATGGTGGATGATTTTTTTTTTTGATATATTGTTAGATTCAGTTTGCCAGAATTTTATTGAGAATTTTTGCATCAATATTCATAAAGGAAATGAGTCTGCAATTATATTTCTTTGTTGAATCTTTAAGTGGCTTGGGTATCAGGGTGATTGTGGACTCATAAAATTTGGCAATGTCCTTTCAGTTTCTACTGTATGGAAGAGTTTGAGGTGTATTGATATTCTTTGAATGTATGGTAGAATTCTGCAGTTAAACCATCTGCTCCTGGGCTTTTTTTTTTTTTAACCTGGGAGACTTTTAATAACTGCTTCAATTTCCTTTGGGATTATAGGTCTGTTTAGATCATTTATCAGATCTTGATTCAATTTTGGTAAATGGTATCTGTCCAGAAAGCTGTCCATTTCTTTCAGGTTTTCCATTTTAGAGGAGGATGGATTTTCAAAGCATGACCTGATAATTCTCTGGATTTTCTGGGTATCTGTTGTTATGTCCTCCTTTTCATTTCTGATTCTGTTAATTTGAATAGTTTCTTTCTGCTTTTTGGTTAGTTTGGATAAGGGTTTATCTGTCTTGCTGACTTTCTCAAAGAACCAACTCTTTGCTTCATTGATTTTTTTGGTATTGTTCTCTTTGTTTCTATTGTATTGATTTCAGTCCTAAGTTTGACTATTTCTTGCTATTTAATTTTTCTAGATTAATTTGATTCTAATTTTTCTAAAGCCTTCAGCTGTGTTGTTAGGTCTCTTGTGTGAAATTTCTCAGATTTTTTATATAGGCATCCAGTCCTATGAATTTTCCTCTTAAGACTGCTTTAATTGTGTCTCATAAGTTCGGGTATGTTGTGCATTCATTTTCATTAAATTTTAGGAACTCTTTGTTTTCTTTTTTAACTTCTTCCTTGACCCAGAGGTGGCTCAATATAGAGATGTTCAGTTTCCATGAATTTGTAGGCTTTTTGTAATTTTTGTTGTTGAATGCTAACTTTAGATCATGGTGGTCTGATATTCCCATGTTTTTGTATCTATTGATATTTGCTTTATGACTGAGTATGTGGTCAATTTTGGAGAAAGTTTCATGGGGTGCTAAGAAATGTGTATATTCCTTTGTGTTTGGGTGGAAGGTTCTGTATAAATCTATTAAATGTTTTTGGGTCATAACATCTGTTAAATCTCTTATTTCTCTGTTGAGTTTCTGTCTGGTTGACCTATCCAAGGGTGAACATGGGATATTTAAAGTCTTCCACTATTAGTGTGTGGCATTTGATGAGAGGTTTATGTTTTAGTAGTGTTTCTTTTACATATGTAGGTGCCTTTTTGTTGGGGGCATAAATATTCAGGATTGAGATTTCATCTTGATGGATATTTCCTGAGATGAATAAGTAATGTCCATCCTGGTCTCTTTTTTTATTGATTTTGGTTTGAAGTCTATTTTGTTAGATATTAGGATGGCTATACCAGCTTGTTTTTTTAGGACCATTTGATTGGAAGTCTTTTTCCAACCCTTTACTCTGAGCTTGTTTCTGTCTTTGAAGTTGAGGTATGTTTCTTTTTTTATGCTGATTGACCTAGGGCTCAGACATATAACTTGCTATCTCTTTAGTCTTAAACTAACCCATCTTTCTTATCCTGTTTGGCTGTGCAGCTTGGTACCTTTTCTTAGAGCAACATTTCAGCTTCTTTCCTTTGTATCTGCTGCCTTCTCCTCCTCGTGCTTCTGTCACATCTCTGTGGTGTCTCTCTGGAGTCTGTGTTGTATGGCATCTCGAGGTATGTTTCTTGTATGCAGCTGAAGGATGGCTTGTGTTTTTGTATCCATCATGTTATGGTGTGTCTTTTTATAGGTGAATTGCATCCATTGATATTAAGGTATATTAATGACCACTGATTGTTATTTCCTGTAATTTTTGGTGGTAGCTTGTGTGTATTTCACTTCTGTGGACTTTCCTTCTGCGGGATTATTTACTGCTTGTGGTTTCATGGGTGTACCTGGGATCCTTAGGTTGCAGTTTTCCCTCTAGTGCTTTCTGTGGGGTCGAATTTGTGGATTGGTATTGTTTAAGTCTGGTTGTGTTGTGAAACATTGTGTTTATTCCATCTATGGTGATTGATAGTTTTACTGGGTATAGTAGTCTGGGTTGGTTTCCATGCTCTTTTAGTGTCTGTATAACATCTGACCAGGACCTTATGCTTTCATTATTTCCATTGAATAGTCAGGTGCTATTCTGATGGGTCTGCCTTTATAGGAATTTGGCCTTTTTCCTTTGCAGCTCTTAGTATTTTTGATTTGTTCTCTATATTAAGTGTTTTGATTATTATGTGGTGAACAGACTTTTATGAGGTGTCTAGTTTATTTGATGTTCTGTAAGCTTCCACTTCAGGTTCCTGCCTTGCATCCCATCTCCAGCTCTCCTTGTGGAGGACCACAGGCTGAAGCAAACCCTCTCCTTCCTCTGTTGATTCTAGTTATGATGTTTTACCATGACAATAGATAGTCAAACTAAGACAGGAGGCAAATGCTCTTAACTGGTGAACTTTCTCTCGAGCCCCACACTTCAGAGTTTTTTTTTGAAGAATCTACAAGATGAACCCTCCTAGGACTCCAAGCAGTATCAGAGAGGGAGCCTAAACTGGTCTTTTGTTATTATATAAATGAGCACCCTAACTTTCATTATAGAACCTTCATCCATTAACTGATTGAGGCAGAAGCAGAAATCCACAGCTAAGCACCAGGTCAAGCTCCTATCTAGCTGAAGAGAGAGAGAGAGAGAGAGAGAGAGAGAGAGAGAGAGAGAGAGAGAGAGAGAGAGAATATGAGCAAAGGGATCAGGATCATAAGGAGACCCATAGAAATGGCTGACTAGAGCTATTGGTAGCTCACTGACTCTGAAATGGCAATTGAGGGTTCCTTTCGAATGTAGACAGTTTATGGAGCCTCTTGCAGTAGGATCAGAGTATGTTCCTGGTGCA
>PVIH01029486.1:0-13575 GCA_004025045.1 Sigmodon hispidus
TCTTTCTTCTGTTAATATTTTGCAGAATACTTTTAAGAAAACTGGTGTTAACTGTTATTAGATTGTATGGGAGAATTCTGAGCTAAAACCACCCTGCTCTACGTTTCATTTGGTTGGGAGACTGTTAAAAATAGCTTCAGTTACTTAGAGATTGTAATTTTATTTCAGTTGTTTTTCTGGTCTTTTATTAAACTGGTAAAAGGTATTCATTTAGAATGTTATTCATTTTTTTTAGATTTTAAGCTTTTATTAATTATAGTTTTTTAAATATGACCTAATGATTCTTCAGACTTTATTGATATCTATTATGTCTTGATTTTTATTTCTGATTTTCCTAATTTGAATATTATGTACCTTGTATAAATAAAAGTTTGTTTATCTTGTTTATTTTCTCAAGAAACCCAATTTTTGTCTCACTGACTTTTTTATTGTTTTCTTTTTTATGCTATTAATTACAGACCTCATTTTGAATATTATCTAATTTCTATTATCTCTCGTATGTGCTTACTTCTTTTTTGTCTTAGACCATATCATTCTGGCAGGTTGTAAATTTTTAGAATCAGTATATTTTTCTAAATCATTTTGTTTAACTTTTCCCAGCTTATAACTGTGAATTACAACTATCTTTGATTTTTGAGATACATATATATATGTAATTTTTTTAGGGATATATATAAATATAATTTTTTCTACAAGGATGTACATTCCTGCAACATCCATTCTGTTAGTGTGTGTCTTTTAGATATGTGTCCATACTCCTGGTATATCAATGGCTAGTGATTGTTAATTTGTTTTTGTTTTTGATGGAGGTGGTGGTGGGTGTTTGTATATGTGTGTGTGTATGTGTGTGTGTGTGTGTGTGTGTCTTACAATTGTTTCCCTGCTTTTGTTTTTTCTGGTAAAATTGTTTTTCTTATGTTTTCATGGATGTAGTTAACCTCTCTGGTTTTAATTTTCTTTCTATTATGCCCTTTAGTGTTGTATATGTGAGTAGGATTATTTAATATTAAATTTATCACAAAATATTTTTTACTATCTATTAGAATTGAGTTTTACTGGGTTTTGTGATATGGATAGGCAGCTCTGTTCTCTTAGAGTCTGTAAGTCTTATGTCCACATAATTCTGAAATTTATAATCTTCATTGAAAACTTGGGTACAATTCATATATGTCTATCTTTATATATTACTAAATTGTTTTTCCTTGTATTAACATTCTTTCATGCCTCACTATACTTGATATTTTGATTATGACTGTGGGGACATGTCTTTTTTCTGTTGTAATTATTTAGTGTTTTGTGAGTGTTTTATAACTTTATAGGCTTCTCTTTTTTGAGTGTAAGTAAACTATCTTGTCTGATTTTGTGAAAATCTACTTTCTGGGCCTTTGTTATGCAGTGCTTTAAAATATTATTGGTTAAAAAATTGTTTTCTTCAGGATTTTGTGTATATAGATCTCATTCTCATTTCTCATAACTCTTGCAAGATCCATCACCAGTTTTCACTTCAACCAAGAAATACATATATCATCTTTTATTTTAAAATATGAAATAAGAATTGGTTTCACATATATTGATGGATGTGTGGTGGGATTATATTTCAGAATTGTCAACATACAAAGCATCTAGTTAATTATCCCTTTTAGTATGACATTAAAAAACACCATTACTAATCTTGAGTTCAATATTTAGTAGATAAAAAATTATGTCTTGTTCAGATTCTTAGAATAATTACAACATTTTGATTCATATGATTACATATGGATTCTAGGTCAGCATTCCAAATATCCCAAGATACTTCACAGTTGATGGACTCATATCTGATAGGTACTTGATGGTCTTTATAAAGGTTAAGTGTAATTACTTTTCCAATAACGGGAATGGCAAACCAATGTCCTTGGTTTAGGTCTTGGAGTGGTAATGATTTTTCTCAGTGATTTACACACAAACTTTCATGATTAAATTCAATGACATAAATGTGATGCTTGCCTAAGGTAGTATGGAACTCTCTGGCATAAAATTGGCTTGAAAATATGTTTAACAATTTATGACACCAAATTGTGTTTCTATACATAAGAAACATATAGCCAGGTAATACTTCTGCTACAAAACAGATGTTAAACATTTTCATAACTTAATAAAGCTGAATACACATGTTTGTGACCACCTGATATTAAATATCAAACTTACAAAATGCTGCACAGAAATTTATAATGTTTCTGTTATTTTCAATATACTTTCAGTGTCTGATTAAAGTCTTTCCTGATATAAAATATAATAAAATAAACAAAACA
This sequence comes from Sigmodon hispidus, assembly GCA_004025045.1. Taxonomy (NCBI): domain Eukaryota; kingdom Metazoa; phylum Chordata; class Mammalia; order Rodentia; family Cricetidae; genus Sigmodon; species Sigmodon hispidus. The sequence goes on from PVIH01029486.1 coordinate 2,292, forward strand.
TACTTGCACCTGGAAAAAATAATTATTCTGGATTATATAGCATTATATACTTTGATCCTGTAATAGGATTTTCTATAAACGTAAAAAATTCCCCCACAATATTTTTATTGTAGTTTCTGAATTGTCATTGACTTTAAACAAGAATATGCTTGTGAGAATTGAATAAAATTAAAGACACTCAATGTAATTTTGCAAATCTTTGGAAGTTTAGTGGTAAAAATATTTGGTGTTATACATAAATCAAATGTGTAATAAAACTAAATATTTACCTACTTGATATAATTGTACTCTAACTGGGCATCACTCATGCCCCTTGCAGCTTGGACAAATACCACAGCTATGCTCGCCTGGGGAAAACCCAACACAGTTCTGACCACCATCACCCACTGGGATCTACTTGGCCAGGCATTGGACCCAAGGAAGGGTCTGATGACACTACTGTTGGCCTGTCCCATAACACCTTTTCTGGTTCCTGAAACTTCTTAAGTTGTGGGTTGGAGAAGAGCCTCTGAGCCATCCACTGAAGGGCCAGAAGGGGAGCAGAGGATGCAAGAGCAGCGTCTCCTCAGTGCCCCAGCTTCCTGAGAAGACATGCTGCCTCTTTAGCCCTGCAGTTCCACCCATCTGGTTCAGAGCAGTTGAGTCCTAGAAGCAGGAAGTTCTGCCCCTGTGCCACCACATCATCATCCAGCACCCAGTTCTGACCTGAGCAGTTGTGGGTTGGGAGAGTTCAGACCTGCAGAAGAATCAGGAGCTCCCTAAGTTTTATTGTCATCATCCTGAGGGAAAGGGCAAGCACAAAGTCCTGCCCCTGCATATGTCATCAACATGACACATGGCTCAGGCCAGAGTGGTTGGTGAGGGAAGCATGTGTTGGGTGGTGCTGAGATGGACAAAGTGGGAACATCACTCTGGGGCATCCATGTTGGACACATGCAATGCTAAGGAGCTGCCAGCATTCAACCTACTTGGCCATGCTGGCGTGTTGTGCTGATGAGGTAACACGGGAGCAAGACTTCCTGCTCACTGGTGACAGAGGCTCCGAATAGGCTGAGTAGTTTACAGGGCTGAAGAGGCAGCTTGTTTGTATGGGAGGTCAGGCCACAGAGCAGAAGCCTGGCTTTCCTCCTCCTCCTCCTCCTCCTCCTCCTCCTCCTTCTTCTTCTCCCCCTCCTTGTCCTCCTCCTCCTCCACAGCCCTCTCAGTCCTTAGATGTATGGCCCAGAGGGTCCTCTGCAGCCCAAGATCTTCTGGGTCCAAAGCGAACAGAACCCAATGGGTGATTATGGTAAGAGTTGTACCCTGGTGTACCTGGAGGAGGCTCAGCTGTGATATTTGTGTAAGCCCCGAGGGCCTTGAGTGATGCACATTTAGAGAGTACAATTCTACCACAAATATTTAGTTTTAATACACAAACATACAGTATTTATATATAATACCAAATATTTTTACTACTGAATTTCCAAAGATTTGCAGATTTAGACTAAATGTCTTTAATTATATTTAATTCTTACAAGAGTATTCTTATTTAAAAGATATTAATAACAGTCACTGGCAATTAATTCAGAGACTACAATTTTATTCTTCCTTTGGAAAATCTTATGCTTATGAAATTTGGACCCAGTCGAGAGGTGAGAAGATTCTGGTGTCTAATCCCCAATCCAGAAAGGTGTTTTTGAAGGACCAGTGTCAATTTGTGGAGTCTGATCCCAGACTCTTCTTAGCAGACAGGACTAGGGTTTGGCTGTGAGGGGCTCCACCAGTCAACCTTAAAGGGACTTTGCATGGCTAGGCCCCACCTACAGGGCAAACTGCATCATTAGAGGACTAGTGCTTTGACATTCAGACCCCTGTCCACAGCAGAGTCAGAGCTCTAGCAGACCCCTTGCTCAGAGGAGAAGGAGACACACAAGTCCTCTTGCCACAACTGACTAGGAGCACCCTAACTGTGAACCACTGAAGCCATGGGCAGACACCAATGCAAAAATGATTCTAATAATATAAAGAACAACAAGGCAAAATCAGAAGAAACTGGTGGTTCTACAACTATAAGACCTGAACAGAGCAATGAAGAGGAAAATGAAGAAAACAACACCAAAAACAACTTTATGAAAATTATTGAAGCCATCAAAGAAGATATAAAAAAATTCCCTTAAAGAAATAGAAGAAAATACAAACAAAAAATGGGAAGAGATGAAAAAAATCCTTAAAAGAAAACCAAGAAAAGGTGGACCAAAAAATGAAAGAAACATGCCAGAAACTAAAATCTGAAATAGAAGCAATAAAAAAGGCACAAAATGAGACAAAGATGGAAATAGAAACTCTGAAAAAAAAGAGCTGGAACTACAGATACGAGTATAACCAACAGAATCCAAGAGATGGAAGATAGAATATCTGGAGTGGAAGACTCAGTAGTGGAATTAGATATATCAGTCAAAGAAAATACTAAAGCCAACACACCATGAAAAGACCTAACTTAAGAATAGTAGGAATAGAAGAAGGAGAAGAATACCATCTCAAAGGCACAGATAATGTATTCAATAAAATCATAGAAGAAAACTTCCCTAACCTGAAGAAGGAAATGCCTATAAAGATAAAAGAAGCTTACAGAACACCAAATAGATATGACCCCCCCACACAAAAGTCTGCTCACCAGGAAATGCCTATAAAGATAAAAGGAGCTTACAAAACACCAAATAGATACGACCCCCACAAAAGTCTGCTCACCACATAATAATCAACCCACAAAAAAACAGAACAAAGAAAAAAATTAATAACTGCAAAGGATTAAGGTCAACATACTTATAAAGGCAGACCCATCAGAATAACACCTGACTATTCAATGGAAACAATGAAAGAAAAATGGTAATGGTCAGAAATTATACATACACTAAAAGAGCATGGCTATCAACCTAGACGACTTTACCTAGCAAAATTATTAATCACCATACATGGAGTAAATGAGATATTTCATGACAAAGTCAGAATGAAGCAATACCTATCTACCAATCCAGCCCTCCAGAAAGCATTAGAGGGAAAACTCTACCCTAAGGATCCCAGATACAGCCACAAAACAACAATCAATAATCCCACAGAAGAAAAGCCCAGGGAAAGGAAATAGAGACAAGCTACCAGCAAAAATAATAGGAATTATCAAACAGTGGTCACTAATATTCCTTGATATCAATGGACTCAAATAAAACTATAAAGGGACACATGCTAATGAGACGCATACAAAATACAAGCCATACTTCTGTTGCACACAATAAACACATCTCAACCACAGAGACAGACACAGGCTCAGAGTAAAGGATGGGGAAAAGATTTTTCCAATGAAATGGGCTAAGAAACAAGCTGGTGTTGCCATCCTAGTATCTAATAAAGTAGACTTTAAATTAAAATCAATCAAAAGAGACCGAGATGGACATTAGTTATTCAGGACAGGAAAAAAATATTTATGCCCCTAATATAAGGGGACCTATCTATTTGAAAGAAACACAGAAAAATTACTAAAGCTCAAATCCCACATCAATACTCATACCCTAGTATTGGGAGGCTACAATAACCCAATTTTATGCAAGGATAGGTCACGCAGACAGAGACTCAACAGAGAAATAAGGAGTCTAACACAGGTTATGAGGCAAATAGACTTAATAGATATTTATAGAACCTTCCACCCAAATGCAAAGAAATATGCATATTTAAAATAAGAAAAAGCTTAACATCTGATTTCAAGCTTAAGTATTACCTGGCTATAAGTTTTTCTTCAGGGATGTACAGAAACAAAATCTGGGATCATAGAATTATTGAACAAATTTTCAGGGTGATTTTTTTACCAGATAGGTCCAGGAGACCTTAGGATAGCATCACTTCTAGGTCATTAGTTTTGATCACCCAAAGTGTTATGGGTCTTATCACTGAGATAATATCATGACATATCTACTGACTCTAGATCTTAAAAAAAAGATTTTGTTACATCATTCCAGTTATTGGGAAAGTTACTGCACTTCAATCTCTGTATAATAATTATAAACTATCAGATATGAGTGTACCAATTGTGAAGTACTGTGATATATTCAGAATAATAGCCTAGAATCTATATATAACCATGTAAAGGATGTTAACATTTTCTAAGAATCTCTAAAGACGCTTCATATATTAAATACTTAACTAGAGATTGATTATAGCATTTTCTGTATCATTATAAAATGGAAAAAATAACAAGGAACTTGGTATATTTACTCTTCTGAAGTGGCGTACCACCACACATCTATCAATACATGTAAAAACAAATTAGATTTAATATATTGAAAAAAGAATAGTGTGTGTTTGTGTGTGTGCATGTTGTGTTCCTTGGTTGTAGTGAAAATGGGTTATGGAACTTGGAAGAGATACAAGAAGCTTGTAGAACACCAAATAGATGTGAACCCCCCAAAAAAGTCAGCATGCCACATTTTAATCAAGCCACAAAACATACAGAACAAAAAAGAATTTTAAGAGCTGCAAAAGAAAAGGGCCAACTCACATATAAAGGCAGACCCATCAGAATAATGCCTGACTATTCAATGAAAACGATGAAAGCTAGAAGGGCTTGGTCAGAAGTTATACAGACACTAAAACAGCATGGCTACCAAACTAGACTACTATGCCCTGCAAAATTATCAATCACCATAGATGGAGTAAACAAGGTATTTCAGGAAAAAGTCAAACTGAAAGAATATCTATCTACCAATCCAGCACTACAGAGGGTATTAGAGGGAAAACTACAACCTAAGGACTCCAGATACACCCACAAAATCACAAACAATCAATAAGTCCACAGAAGAATACCCTAGAGAAAGGAAATACAAACAAGTTATCAACAAAAATGGCAGGAAATATGAATCAATTGTCACTAATTTCCCTTAATATCAATGGTCTCAACCCTCCTATAAAACGTCACACACTAACAAGATAGATAGAACAATAGAAGCCATCCTTCTGTTGCCTACAAGAAACACACCTCAACTGCAAAGACAGACACAGGCTTAGAATAAAGGGTTGGGAAAAGATTTTCCATTCAAATGGTCCTAAGAAACAAGCAGGGGTTGCAATCCTAATATGTAACAAAGTAGACGTTAAGCTAAAAGCAATTAAAAGGGACCAAGATGGTCACTACTTATTCATCACAGGAAAAATTGGTCAAGAGGAGATTTCAATCTTAAATATTTATGCCCCTAATATTACAGCACCTAATTATGTAAAAGCAACACTGCTAAAGCTAGAATCCCATAATATTCTTACACCCTAATAGTGGGAGACTTCAATACCCAACTTTCAACCCTGGATAGATCAACCAGACAGAGTCTCAACAGAGAAATAAGGAGTCTAAAAGAGGTTATGATGCAAATGGATTTCATAGATATCTACAGAACCTTCCACCCAAAGGCAAAGGAATATACATATTTCTCACCTCCTCATGGAACTTTCTCTAAAATTGACCACATAATTGGCTATAAAGCAAATATTAAAAGATACAAAAAAATGGAAATAATCCCTTGTAACATATCAGACCACCAGGGCATAACATTAGAGTTCAACAGCATCAAAACCCAAAGAAATCATACCAACTCATGGAAACTAAACATAACTCAGCTGAAACATTTCAGGGTCAAGGAAGAAATTAAGAAAAAAAATCAAAGTCTTCCTAGAATTCAATGAAAATGAATCTACAATGTATCCAAACTTGTGGGACACAATGAAAGTAGTCTTAAGAGGAAAATTCATAGCGCTAGATGTCTATATGAAAAACCTTGAGAAATCTCACACTAGAGACCTAACAACGCAGCTGAAAGCCTTGGAACAATTAGAAGCAAACTCACTTAGAAGGAGTAGACAGCAGGAAATAATCAAACTTAGAGCTGAAATCAATATAATTGAAACAAAAAGAAGAATACCAAGAATAAATGAATCTATGAATTGGATCTTTGAGAAAGTTAACAACAAATAAAAGTCCTTAGCCAAACTAATTAAAAAACAGAGAGAGAGAGTGTTCAAATCAACAAAATCTGAAATGAAAAGGGGGACATAACAACAGACCTCCAGGAAATAGAGAGAATTATCAGATCATATTTTGAAAATCTGTATTCCACAAATATGGAAAACCTAGAAGAAATGGACAGCTTTCAGAACAGGTACCATCTACCAAAATTAAATGAAGATCAGATTACTTACTTAAACAGGCCTATAACCCTTAAGGAAATTGAAGCTGTAATTAAAAACCTCCCCAAAAATAAAAGCCCTGATTTGGATGGTTTCAGTGCCGAATTCTACCAGACATTCAAAGAAGAATTACTACTGTTACTCCTCAAACTATTTCACACAGTAGAAACTGAAGGAATATTGCCAAATTCCTTTTATGAGACCACAATCACCCTAATACCCAAGCCACTCAAAGACACAACAAAGAAGGAGCATTAGAGACCAATTTCCCTCATCAATATCGATGCAAAAATTCTCAACAAAATTTTGGCAAACTGTATACAACAATGTATAAAAGATATCATCCACCATGACCAAGTAGGCTTCATTCCAGAAATGCAGGGCTGGTTTAACGTAAGAAAAACTGTAAATGTTATCAATCATGTAAACAAACTAAAGGAACAAAACCACATGATCATATCCTTAGATGCAGAAAAAGCCTGTGACAAAATCCAAAACTCCTTTATGATTAAAGCCCTGGAGAGATCAGAAATACAGGGAAAATACCTAAATATAATAAAGTCGATTTACAAGAAGCCGACATCCAGTATCAAACTTAATAAAGAAAAACTCAAAGCAATCCCACTAAAGTCAGGAACTAGACAAGGATGTCATCTCTCCCCTTATCTATTCAATATAGATCTCAAAGTTTTAGCTAAAGCAATAAGGGAACGAAAATAGATTAAGGTGATACAAATCGGAAAAGAAGAAGTGAAGCTATCTCTACTTGCAGATGATATGATTTGTATACATAAGTGTCCCACAAAATTCTTCCAAGGAACTGCTACAGCTCATAAACACCTTCAACAATGTAGCAGGTACAAGATTAATTCAAAGAAATCAGTAGCCCTTCAATACAATAGAGATAGAAGAGCTGAAAAAGAAATAAGAGAAACATTATGCTTCATAATAGCTGCAAGTACTATTACATACCTTGGAGTAACTATAACCAAAGAAGTAACAAACCTATTTGACAAAAATTTTAAATCACTGCAGAAAGAATTTGAAGAGGATATCAGGAAATGGAAAGCTCTCACATGTTCCTCCATTGGTAGGATCAACACAGTAAAAATGGCAATTCTACCAAAGGCAATGTACAGATTCAATGCACTTCCCATCAAAATCCCAACAAAATAGTTTTTGGACATTGAAAGAACTATACTCAATTTCATTTGGAAGAACAGGAAAGCCAGGATTGCCAAAACAATTTTACTCAACAAAAGAACCTCAGGAGGTATCACCATCCCTGACTTCAGGTTATACTATAGAGCCACAGTAATAAAAACAGCCTGGTACTGGCATAAAAACAGACTTGTGGACCAATGGAATAGAATTGAGGATCCAAACATTAATCCAAAAACCTATGAACACCTGTTCTTTGACAAAGAGGCCCAAAACATTCAATAGTAAAAAAATAGTATATTTAACAAATGGTGTTGGCATAACTGGATGGAAGTGTGCAGAAAAATGCAAATAGATCCGAGCCTGTCACCCTGCACAAGACTCAAATCCAAGTGGATCAAAGACCTCAACTTAAACCCTGCCACTTTGAACTTGATAGAAAAGAAAGTGGGAAATGCACTTCTACGAATTGCCACAAGTGACCACTTCCTAAATATAACACCAGTGGCACAGACACTAACACCAACAATCAATAAGTGGTATCTCTTGAAGCTGGGAAGCTTCTGCAAAGCCAAGGACACTGTCAATAGGACAAAACGCCAGCCTACAGAATGGGAAAAGATTTTCACCAACCCTACAAGTGATAGAGGACTGATCTCTAAGATATATAAAGAGCTCAAGAATCTAGAGCCCAAAACCTTGAATAACCCTATGAAAAAATGGGGTACAGATCTAAAAAGGGAATTCTCAGCAGAGGAAATATGAATGGCTGAACGGCACCTGAAAAAAGTGCTCCTCATCCTTAGCCATCAGAGAAATGCAAATCAAAACAACTTTGAGATACCACCTAACACCTGTTAGATTGTCTACGATAAATGCACAAATGACAGCCTATGTTGGAGTGGATGCGGAGCAAAGGGAACATTCCTCCATTGTTGGTGGGAGTGTAAGCTTGTTCAGCCACTTTGGAATGCAATATGGAGGTTCCTCAGAAAATTGAGAATCAATCTCCCCAAGGACCCAGCAATACCACTTCTGGATGTGTACCCTAAAGAGGCACATTCACACTCCAAAGGTATTAGCTCAGCTATGTTCATAGCAGCATTATTTGTAATAGCAATAACCTGGAAACAGCCTAGATGTCCCTCAACTGAGGAATGGATTAACAAACTGTGGTACATCTACACAATGGAATACTACTCAGCAGTATGAAAAAAATGATATCCTAAAATTCACAGGCAAATGGATGGATTTGGAGAATATCCTCCTGAGCGAGGTATCACGAACTAAGAAAGATAAGCAGGGGATGTACTCACTCATTAGTAGTCTCTAAAGAAACAAGAAAAAAAGCCAAACATGCCCAAGCAGCAAACCACAACTACTAAACAGTTTGGGATCAGAAACACCCTGGACTGACCCTTCAAACCCCACTCCAACTATAGGAACACCAGATTCACTCCTGAGGGAGGGGGGACAAAACTGGATTTGGCCAGCATTGGAGACTGATCCAAGTATTATTGGGCCAGTGGGACCATAGGACTTTCTGCTCCCTGCCCAGGGAGGGAGGGAGGGGATGGGGAGTTGCAGAGAAGAAAAAATGACAAGATGTGTTGGGAGGGGGAAGGTACCTTAAATAAGGATATACAGGGATGGAAAAAAATTCAGAGGGAAAGCTGAACACAAAGTAAATATATGTGTAGCAATCTTATTTACATTATCACCTTTGATAAGTCATGCTTATGATTTTTATCTTCTTTATACTTATTGGTAACTTCTCAGCATTTTAAATTCATTTTACTGTTTTTCTTGATAAATACAAAATAAGTAAAGGAGAAAAAAGAAACTAAAAACATTAGATAAATAGAAACTAATATAGTTCAAAAGCACTTAAGAAAAATATTAAAATGTAATACAAATAACTGACATTTAAAAAATTAAAATTTTGCTTCATTGACTTTGAAAAAAGAGTAGGAATTATGGAGAAAATATCATAACAATGTATACAAAACAGTCAAGGACTAAAAGAAAGACTACAGAAAAGGAAAAGATTTTCACCAATCCTACTATTGATAGAGGACTGATCTCCAAAATGTGAAGAGAACTTAAAAGATTAGAGCCCAAAACTTTGAAAAACCCAATCAAAAATTATGGTTCAGGACTAAGTAGGAAATTTTCAGTAGAATTACAAATGACTGAAAGAAAAAAGACACTGATGACAGCATTACTGGAGAGTTTGCAGAGCAAAGGGAATACTCCTCCATTGTTGGGAGAAGTGTAAGCATGTTCAGCCACTTGGAATGCAGTATGGTGGTTTTTCAGAAAACTGAGAATCAATCTCCCCAAGGATCCAGCAATACCACTTCTGGGTGTATACCCTAAAGAGGCACAGTCACACTCCAAAGGCATTAGCTTATCTATGCTCATGGCAGCATTATTTGTAATAGCGATAAACTGGAAAAAATTTATGTGCCCCTCATCTGAAGAATGGATTACCAAACTGTGGTACATGTACACAATGAAGTACTACTTAGCAGTACGGAAAAATGATATCCTAAAATTTGTAGGCAAATGGATGTATTTGGAGAATATCCTCCAAGGCAAGATATCACAAACGCAGAATGATAAGCAGGGGATGTACTCACTCTTAGTGAACTCTAAACAAGAAAGAAAAAATCAAAGCATGTCCAAGCTGCAAACCACAAACACTGAACAGCTTGGGATGTGAAAAACCTTGAACCAGGACCTTGGAGCCCATTTCCTCCAGAGGAAAACTTAACCCTGTTTTGATATTGGCCTGAGGAAACTGCATCTTCCATGAGTTGATGTTGAACTGAGCTACCTTGGGATCATGGGACCTCTTGCCCTTCTCCGGAGAAGTAAAATGTTATGTGGAGAAGCAGAGTGACTGGATGGTATGGTATCGGGAAGGGAGCTTTAACAAGTATATGCACAAATATAAAATATGCCTTTATTAATAATAAAAAAGCTAAATAACATACATGTTCAAACTAAAACAAACTAAAAGATTGTTCATCAGCAAATTTGCAAAAGCGATACATGTCCCTGTAACAACAAAATTGATTTTTGATAGACAATATCTCTATGATTGCTTTATTCCCAAACTAGAGTATTGTTGATGTTGGCCAACTGATATGAGTAGCCCTTCTTAGCTTTAGTTTAATAGAAAAGCATCATTTCTTTGAGCAAGGTAAATTACCATTTACATAAAATTATACTCTTGAGTATACCCATTAAATACCATAGAACTCTAAATTAGAGATGTGGAATCATTGGAAAATTTTAATATAACATATAACTTATTACATCAACACTGAAGTGTCAGGACTAATTACATTGTCAACTATCTATTATCAGTTTTCTTACTAACTTATTTTTGATCTCTAGTAAGTGTCTCATACCACCCTAATCAGTACAGAAACTTAGACTTACTGGATACAAGAGATCTACATAAAATGGCAGGTTTGAGCTCCTGCTGCTGCTGAAGGAATCTGCAAAGATCCCTACTGCGACCCCGAACTGAGTGAACTGAGCAAACCAACAGCAGGGGTCTCTGAGGGGCGGATTTGAACCCTGACCAGAGGTGAGGAGGGTTCGGCAGGCCTCAGCGCCTGTATCCTGGCCTGGGAGGGAGAGTTGAGCTCCCATTCCTTTCGGTTCCACCACCAGGACCGGTGCTCTCTGAGGCGTCCCAGCACACTCTGGAGCAGGGGGCAGCTGAACTCCGCACCTGGCCACACCCACAGCTCCTGCTGCTGCTGAGGGAATCTGCAAGGATCCCTACTGCGACCCCGAACTGAATGAACTGAGCAAACCAACTGCAGGGGTCTCTGAGGGGCAGATTTGAACCCTGACCAGAGGTGAGGAGGGTTCAGCAGGCCTCAGCACCTGTATCCTGGCCTGG
>PVIH01029487.1:0-13571 GCA_004025045.1 Sigmodon hispidus
ATCACTGTCTAGGCAGGGATTAAGAGGACTGAGCACTAGCATGCTTGTGTGCAGTAATTCATTGCTCTTGACTGTGGGTGTAATGTGACTAGCTGCTTCTAGTAACCTTGACCTTCATGCAATGATAGACTAGATCCTGGAAATGTAAGCCTAATGAACCCTTTCTCCCTGTGTTCCCTTTGTTAGGGCACAGAATCAGCAAACAAATTGAGACCAACACTGTAATAAGTGCTAGAAAGCTGAAAGCATTTCTTCTAATATGAGGATCACCACTCTTACCCTCACTGCTCTTAGGCAATACCGTGCTCAATTCACAGTAGTGTGAGTTCTTGACTTCTTATTTTTCTGGTATTTGTGGATACAGGTTCCTTGTATCCACAAATAGCAGACAAATAAGGTCACTTTCTTGACACAAATAAGGTAAAAAAAGAAGAGGCCACTTCTTTTCTTGCTACTAACTGGTGCCACCATCACTTTGGTGAAGAAACTTGGATGAAATTTCCTCTGGCAGTATGGCCTCTGTCTCATTGCCTGATAGCGCAAATGAAGAGTTCCATCCAGGGAGCAACAACACTCTGGGACTGGGTCACATATTATAGCTAGAGAACCATCTAGGACTATTTTGTCCCAAATGGAAGAATACAGTATGGAAGGAGATGACTGAATGGGTGGAGAGGCAGAGAAGGAAAGTGCTGGTCTGTACCATGTATGATTACATAGGGCCCATGGTAGCAAACAGGACTGAGATCTGGGTAGTCTCAGAAGAATGGAAATGGGCTGAGAGGATATGGATTTCCCTAACAAGCAGCTACAGGACTTCAGCAACTCAAATGGAGGGCATGGGGAGAGAAATTGCTGGTGGTCTAGCTAGGTGATGGCTATAGGTTCTCTGGTAGCAATTAGGGTTGAAATCAATCTCAAAGCAGTCTTAAATTGCATTTCCCTGATGGCCAAAGATATTGAACATGTTTTTTAGTATTTGTTATCATTTTTTATTTTTTCTTTCCAGACATATCTCTTCAGTTCATTAACTCATTTCTTGATTTGGTGGTTTGGTTTCTTGGCATTTGTAGGTTCTTTATTTTCTCTAGTGATTGTTTCCAATTGCTTTACAGAATCTTCTTGATTTCATATAATTGCATTTATCAGTTCTTGAGGATAGTTTCTGTCCTATTGGACTCCTGTTTTTTTTAAAAAAAATCCTTGCTTATGCTTGTAATTTAATGTGTTTTATCTATGTTTTCCTCTTTTAATTCCAAAGTTTAAGGTCTTACATTTTAAGTTTCTGAGTCACTTTAAAATTCTTTTGGGGAGCCTGAGAGATATCCACCTAGTTTCATTTTTCCACACATGGAGACCCAGTTTTCTCAGCAATATTTGTTGGAATAGCATCTCTTCTTCAATGAATGTTTTTGATTATTTTATCAAAAATTTAGTAGGTAGCTGTAACTATTTGGGTTTACCTTTGACCCTCCATTACATGGGTTTATTTTTGTGACAGGATAATGCTGTTTTTGTTACTATGGCTCATTGTTGTTGTTCAGGGTTCTAATGTCTACCTCAGGGCAGGGGGTGAGAAGATGCAGTGCCAATGGCTCAGGCATTGAGAGTCAGGTGAAAAGCAAAAGACTAACTCATTTATTCAGCAATGAGGAGAGCCTTATATACCCTCCTCCCAGTACCTAGTCTGTGTCTCAATCTGATGACTTTTCGTGGTCACCTCTCATTGGCTGGACATGATCAGGACCTCTGATAGTGCCTGTTGCTAGGCTCTCGGGCAGACTCAGCTCAATCAGGAGCTTTAAACAGTAGCTGTTATTAGGCCCTCAGGCAGACTCCACGTTGACTCATAAGGAAATACCTTATGTGCAAGCCTTGGCAACTGGTTTGAACCAATTTCCTTGACCCTATGTGCCTTTCCTACCACATATTGACCCTTTTTATTTTACTACATGGGTGCTCAGTGAGAGTCAGAGTTCTTTGCCCTGACCTGTTGATTGCACCTCAAGAGGGCCCAGCAACTGGACTGTGCCTGTCTTAGGTTAGCTTACCTAACAAGTTCTTACCCGTCATTGACTATCAGCCCTCAAAGAATATATTCCTGGAGAGCTGCACAGGTGGAGAAGATTAGGCAGTTGCTTTTTTAATTTCAGAGAATCAGGCATGCATAACTTCCTGAGGAGGACTATGAGCAAGATGTCTAAGCCATTAAAACCTGAAGAGTTTCCTTAGCCATTGCCTGCTGGTGTTGAATGTGCTGCAGGAGACACTTAAAGGAGAAAAATTAAAAGCACCACTCCACTAATCAAAACATGTGAGCATCCAGGAGGGACCAAATAGACAAGATGTCAATTTGTTATTGTGAGTAATTGAGGGTGGAATCTGAGATGGAGGCACTGGATGAAAGAAAGATAAAGGGCATGAGTTAAGCAAAGAGTTTTCTCCAAAGACCAGACACTTTCCAGTTTTTTGGTGGTCATCACCAGGTCCATAAAGGGCAAGACTAGAGAAGAATTGGTGGTCACAGGGAAAGCAGGAGAGTTAATTGCCAGTGGCAACAGAATGGGGACCAGAGCCCATAGATCCCCTGCTTTTGAGGAAATAAAAAGGGCAATGATGGTGAGTATGTACATTACTCATTTTGTAGAGGAAGATAACAGACAATATGAGAGAGAGAGAGAGAGAGAGAGAGAGAGAGAGAGAGAGAGAGAGAGAGAGAGGAAGAAGAAGAAGAAGAAGGAAGAAGGAAAGAAGGAAGGAAGAAAGAAATGGGCTCCCATTGTTTATCCGCCAAAGGAACCGAAAACACACAACACTGAGGGGCCCTCTCACTAAAGACCAGCTTGGGGGTATTGTCAAACACCTGGAGTCTTGGGGGCACTGTCCAACAACATGAGTAAGGGGAGGGAGATGACCAGAACTTGTGCAGTCACAACAAAAAGGACCCTTACCCAGGCAAGCTCACAACTCATGCCAGGGAGTCCACATTCAGGCACCAGATGTTGTTGTTTCCTTGACCTTATGGGCCTGTCCTACTACAATGGCTCTGTAATCTAACTTGCAATCAGGTATGGTGATACCACTTTTTTTCTGCTTTGGATTGCTTAAAATATTCTAGGTCTTTCATAATTTCAAGATTTTTTTCCTATCTCTGTGAATAATGTCATTGAGACTTTGACAGGATTGCATTTAATCTGCAGACTGCTTTTGGCAGTATAATGATTTTCACACTATTAATTCTGCCAATTCATAAGCATGGGATTTCTCCTCATCTTCTGGTGTCTTCCTAAATTTTTTTCTCTAATGCCTTAAAGTTTTCAATATAGAGGTGCTTACTACCATGGGACTCATGTAACCACAGATGGCACAAACCAGCACTCTCCTTTTCTGCTCCTCCCCACATTAAGCCACCTACTCTTATCCTGTCTACAATGCTAGTCTGCAAGGTCCCTGGTAGCAAGCATATCATAGGTATCTTTTGAACCTATGGTGAATAGGATTATTTCTCTTATTTCTTAATTAGCAAGTTTTTTTATTGGTATATAAAAAATATACCAATAAAAGGAATATATTTTATTGGTATATAAAAAAGCTGCTGATTTTTGTAAGTTGATCTGAATCCTGATATTTTGACAAAAATGTTTAACATACTTAAGATACTTCTGGAGAGTTTTTATTCTTTAAAAAAAATAGGATTATGTCTCTAAATAGCACATTTTGACTTTTTTTCCAATTGTATCTCTTAAATTCTTTCTCTTGTTTTATTACATTAGCTAAAATTTTTATCAGTATAACGGGTATGAGGAGAGAATGGGAAACTGCTCCCTGATTTTCAAGTAAATAGGGAAAAGTTAGCTTTATGTTTGTTGTAAGTAGGCCTTGATAGTTGTTCTTGCTTTCTTCAGGACTTGAAGGGTGAAAGAAAATGGCTGATGGTTTTCATTCTTCATTGTATTCTTAACCAGTGATGTTGACTTTACAGAATGAGTTTGATAGTGTCCATTCCTTTTCTAGTTTAAGGAATAGTCTGAGGAGCATTGGTGCCAGCTAGTCTTCTGAACCTTGGTACACTTTGGCTATGAATTGATCTGGTTCTGGGCTTTTCTTTGTTAGGAATCATTTTACTACTGTTTTATCCTGTGGATGGTTATGATTATGTTTAAGTTATTTACATCTTATTGACATAAGATAGATCAGATGCAACTAGAAATTTACTCATTCCTTCTTGATTCTTTCAATATTTTTTAAATAATCCTTGTAATGTGCCTTAAATTTAAATATAAGTATTTAAAGTACTCTAATAATTCTCTAAATATCATTGCAGTAATCTCCCATTTTCATCTCTAATTTTAATTTGGGTGTTCTTTTTCTACCTTTTAGTTACTTGACTAGGGTTTGAAAATCTTTTCTATTTTTTCTGAAAGCCAACTCTGATACTTCAAAATATTTCTGGATTCATTTATTTTATATGTATGTTTTTCTTGGATGTATGTTTATGTATGTGTACTATGTGTGTGCCTGTTGCCTAAAGAGATCAGAAGAGAATGTTGGCAGGAACCCACAAGGAGATCCCAGTTATGACTCCTGGCACTGCTGCAGAGGGTGCTTGAACTAGCCTTCCCCTTTAGTTATATTGTTAACTACTCTAATTGTCATCATAGAACCCACATCAATGACTGATGGAAGCAGAGGCAGACACCCACAGCCAAGCACTTGGACAAACTCCTGGAGTTCAGTTGAAGAGAGGGAGGAGCATCTAGAAGAGCAAGGGGAGAGTCAAGAGCACAATGGACATGTCCACAGGGACAGCTGACCCAGCTAATGGGAGCTCACTGACTCTGGACTGACAGCTGGAGAGCCTGCATGGGACCAAACTAGGCCCTCTAAATGAGGGTGACAGTTGCAAGCTGTTAGTAGACTCCCTGGCTATGGGATCTGAAATTAACCTGGTTACATAATCTGGCTTTTTGGAGCCCACTCCCTATGGTGGGATGCCTTGCTCAGCCTTAATACAGGGAGGAAGGGATGGATCCTGCCTCAATTTAATAAGCCTGTGTTTACTATTCAAGGGAGACTTTGCCTCCTTTAAGGAGTGGAGGAGCAGAATAAGGTGAGGGAGGGGAAACAGTGGAGGGTATTTAAAAAAACATTTTAAATAAAAAAGGGGGAGAAGAAGAGGGTGTTGGGTTCCCTAGACCTGGAGTTATGAGTGGTTGTGAGTCAGCATGTAGGTGATGAGTCCCGAACCACGGTTTTCTGTGAGAGTATCTCTATAGCCCCAAAGCCAACTCTTCAATTCTAGTTTCCATTTTGTGTGTGTATATGTTTGTACATACATGAGCACATGAATATGCACGTAATGCATATTGGTGTCATTCCTTAAAAACTATTATTCACCCTTTTAAAAATTCATTTTGTTTTTAATTGATTGATTGATTTGTATGTGATGTGTGTGTGTGTGTGTGTGTGTGTGTGTGTGTGCAAGTACCCATGGAAAAGATATACTGAACTTCCAGGCAGTTGTGAACTTCCCAACATGAATGCTGGGAACAGGATTCAGGGGATCTGCCTATCTCTGCCTCTTCAATGATGAAATTACAATCATGTGACACCACATTTATTCTTTTTTAATTATTTAATTTTGGGTGTTTTACCTACATGCACATGTGTACATCACATCAGTGAACATGGAGGTCAGAAGAGCGTTGGGTGTTGGATTCCATAGAACTGGAATTACAGACAGTTGTTAACTATCATGAGGACACTGGGCATTGAGTCTGGGTCCTCTAGAAGAGCATTAAATGCTTGTAACCAAACATGGAGGTCAGAAGAGTGTTGGGTGTTGGATTCCATAGAACTGGAATTACAGACAGTTGTTAACTATCATGAGGACACTGGGCATTGAGTCTGGGTCCTCTAGAAGAGCATTAAATGCTTTTAACCACTGAGCCATCTCTCCAGGCCCATGTTATCTTTAGGTTTACTTGGGTTTCTGATATACATTTTATCCCCCAAACCAAGCCCTCTGATATATAATCCAAAGACCAAAGGTATCCATAGGATGGGAGAACTGAGGCATAGAGAATCAATTCAACAAGATTATAGCAGAAAATTTCCCAAATCTTGAGAAGGAAATAGACACTCAAACATAAGAGGCATGTAGAACACCAATCAGAGAAGAACCTCTCCATAGATACTATTGAGAAATGTTTAATGATTCTTATAAATTTGATGATTTTTCTGGCTAGTTGAATTATTGTTTGTTCTTTACTTTCTCTCCTATTAGCATTGAGATTTGTCCATGGTGGATTTCTTCCTAGTTCTTCTTTGTTTAGCTATTCCCCTAATGAAATATATCTCTTTATGTGCTGTTGTAATTCTGCCTTTCTTCCTATTGTGTGTACAGTATTCTCTTAAGCTTTCTTCTCAGTGCTAGTTTGGTGGTCATGAACTGACTTAGTTTGTGTTGGCCTTGAGATGTCCTTATTTCTCTGTTGAGTTTAAAATCCTGTTCCCAGCATTCATGTTGGGAAGTTCACAACTGCCTGGAAGTTCAGTATATCTTTTCCATGGGTACTTGCACACACACACACACACACACACACACACACACACACACACATACCACATACAAATCAATAACTTTGATGGATATAGCAATCTTGGTTGGCAGTTATTTGCCTTTAGGACTTGAAATATATTGTTCCATGATGTCCTGGCTTTGAGTGCTGCTGGTGAGAGAGCTGACGCTATTGTGACATTTCTTACATTCGAAAGTTAGTTGGTACTTTTGCCTTATAACTTTTAATATTGTTTCTTTACTTTGTATATTTAACATTTTGATTATATGACATATGTTTATATTCATGTATCACCAATGACTATAAAGTGAAAACTGACAAAACTGGCACAAAATGTGCTATGAAGTTAAAAATTATTTAGGGTTATAATTACTCATCAGAGGAGGTGACATGGTTTAAAAGTGAAAACATAGTGGTCATGGCAGTGTCCAGGCAACAGTGACCTGGTTCGATAAACTTCTTTATTTACCTGTGTACTCTGATGGGGAGCAGGCCTGGAGTGAGCTGGCAGGAAGATGTACACTTCAAACTCTCAGAGAACAGAGGGAAGAGCTAACTTTTAAAATATTGCCTCAGGGGATGAGCAGTCTAGGATAGCAGGTGATTTGAATATGTAGGATATGTGATTTGAAGGCATTATTAACTCAAGTTCATGGACTGCAAAGATAGGGAGAAATGTTTGCTCTGTCATCTCTGCAGTTAGGGACTTCAAGGAGGCACGATTAAGTCTCCTTTATCTTGAGTTTGTTTCTCCTTTGGAGATTTGTATGTTTTAATCTTCCTAGTAGGTGTCTGTGAGCTCTAGGAAAGACCATGACTTGATTTCTGCAGGCTGTGTGATCTGGCCACTAGAGAGACCAATGTCTTAAATAAATATTCGTAATTTTACATTTCCAGTTTTTTGTTTACATGAAAAAAGAAATAGAAATTTTTCTAGGAGATGTAAGTAGAGGAGGAGACTCAAAGGGATAGTGGACACTGAAGTTTAGACTCTGACTTCCTAGAGCTGAGTGGTGATATAAGATTGAGGCAAGGGCTTTCTCTTCTGAAGCAGGTAGTCAGGTACTAGTCTCTGAGACAGAGCCTGGGATCCAGCTTTGTGCATCAGAAGGACATAAACCATGCATGTTTGTGTAGTGTGTTGAACAGTACCCTAGGTAAATTGAATCCTCAGGTGGGCTAGAGAAGGACATACAGATATAAGGATCAAAGCAATTGTTTAAGGACTAGTCTGCTATATGTCTGGGGGGTCTATTAAGAGTTTTGACTTGAATTTGATATGAAGATGGGGTGAGGTAAATAGAGTGCTTAATAACAGAACAGGCACTCTGAAGCAATATACTTTGACATTTTTAAGTAGATTAGGGGAGGTTGTGGGGAAAGCATCAGAGCATAAGGATAGGTTTTAATGAAATTTAAATTTGTTATAGATGGCTTTAAAGTTAATTTTATTAAGTGGTTTTAGAGCTCCCATAACAGAATGTTAAGTCACACAGAGAAAGGCTGGCTATTAGACAGGCTAAAATAGCCCAAGATAGTTTAGTCTTTGAATTTCTAACATTTTAACTCTATATTTAAAGATGTCTATAGTTGAAGTTCTAGCAACACAAAAGTAGCTTGTTAGTTCCAACTCATGTGTCTTGGCTTATCATGCCCCATGTGGGTAGAATCTTAACCCCAGTCTGATGAAAATGAGGCTGAATAATCAGGAAGGCAGGGCTCCATGAGAGAAAAATGATTACCAGAGCCATTAAAGAAAACAGTTCCTGGATCATTATGACAAGATTACTTATGGTAAGTGGGAGGAGAGGAAATGAATGGGATGACGGAAGCAAGTAAAGAGGAGAAATAGAGGAGAAACAAAGGTAAACACATGAAATGAGACAGAAGGCAAGTGGTGCAGAATGTTATACAGGAGAAAGGACAGATAAAAAGATTAGAAAAACATGAAGAAAGAACACCAAAAGAAAATGTTTTGTAATAAAAAGTTCAAAAGAAAAATTAGATAAATGTAAAAAGAGTAAGACACACAACTATAGCAGCTTAGAGTCTTGAAGAAGAGAGACAGGCTGACAGAGGTGGTAACAAAAAGGAGGAGAACCTGAATGGAGGAGGGACTGGCCAATACAGAGGCCTACCTGGCTCTGAGCCTAATATGATGGCCACAGAGCAGCTCTCATAGTTTTGGAAGGTGATATGCAAGCTGCCAATGAAAGAAGCAATCAGTAGTACTACCCAGTTCTAAAACGTATGAACTACAATGATCAGACTAGCAAGATAGTCACAATGGTGCAATAATGGCACTTTTATCCATGGGATAACAAAAGCTGCCTTGTTAGATATAAGACATGCTTAACAGGAGAGAATTCATGCCGGCTAATGCAAACCTAGTCAACAGCCCACGGCTGAAAAGGTCATAAACCTCAGAGGAGAACCTACTACTGCTCTGTGGAATGTATGGACCCTAGAGGCTTCTAAGGACCTGGAGGCCTGCCTGGCCTCATCCTGTATAAACTAGTGATAACTGGTGCCTTAAGATGCCCTCCTAAGCACCTCCGAATAAGGCAACCTGGGGTCTGCCTGGGATCTTGACAAGGGCAAAGTCCAGATACAAGGTGACCT
This sequence comes from Sigmodon hispidus, assembly GCA_004025045.1. Lineage (NCBI taxonomy): Eukaryota > Metazoa > Chordata > Mammalia > Rodentia > Cricetidae > Sigmodon > Sigmodon hispidus. The sequence continues at coordinate 9,204 of PVIH01029487.1, forward strand.
AGACCAGTGAGAGACCACTGCTGCAGCTGCAGATACTAGCAAATCAAAGCCTCTTTACTTGGCTGGGAGGAGGGTCTAAGAAAAGGGGTATCTAAGGCTTTTTCTTCCTTAATAAAATTGGACTTTCTCATTTCAGCCTATCTCCAGAAGCTGTGCCATTGCTCTCTAAACCATCTTGCCTCATTCTTGAAGGGGAACTAGTAGGGCCCTGAGCACAGACGCAACCCCAACACTGCCAGTTTCATAAATCAATATAATTTCTGTTGTCTAAATAACTATCCTTATATTGACAGACAACATAATGATCACCCCATATCCTAGGTAGAGTTTCTATTGGTAAGTGAAACCATGGCAACAGTAACCCTTATAAAGGAAAACATTTAATTGGGGTGGCTCCATTACAGTTCAGAGGTTTAGTCTCTTATCATCATGGTGGGACATGCAGGCAGATGTGGTGCTGGAGAAGTAACTGATAGTCCTACATCTTGCAGTCAACAGGAAATAATCTGAGACACTGGGAAATATCTTAAAATATAAATATAAAAATATATGAGACCTCAAAGCTCACCTCCACAGTGACACACTTTCTTCAACAAGGTCAAATTTCCTTATAGTGTTACTACTTTTGGGAGACATTTTCTTTCTAACCACCAAAGGGAGCCACATCATAGTGCAAAACAATGCATTCTGTCCAACTAATTTCAAAAGTCCCCATAGTCTATAAGAGTCTCAAACTTATTTAAAAGTCTGAAGTTATAAGTCTCTTCTGAGACTCATGCAATCTTAATTGTAATCACCTGCAAAATTAAAATAAAAAGCAGATCACATACTTTCAACATATAATGGCACATGATATACATTACTGTTTCAAAACTTATGAAAAGAAACCTAGTGAGAAAATACTGGACCAAAGCAAGACTGAAAACCAGCTAGGCAAACTCCAAACTCTGCATCTCCATGTCTGATGTCAAAATGCTCTTAAGATCTCCAACTTCTTTCAGCTTTGTTGACTGCAACACACTTCTTTCTCTTGGGCTGGTTCCCCTCCCTGTTAGCAGCTTTCCTATGCAGGTAGCCCACAGCTCTGGCATCTCCAACATCTTGGGTTGTCCAAGGCAACCCAGGCTTCAATTTCACAGCTTCTCTTGCCCTTCATTCAGGGACACCCCAGACACATGCCTGGCCTCAGCAGCTTTCCTTTCCATAGCCCCTTCTATCCTTGACTCTAACACCAGAACCAATATATACACTAGGAAGTTACAGCCATTCTTTTGTTGTTCGATTGGAAGCAGGTTTCTGAATGTGGAACAGAATGGACAAGCTAAGGCAAACAATTTTTTATGGCTAGGAGCCATACAATACATACCCAGTACAGCATGACTCATCCTTATGGTCCGAGGCTATTATACAACATACACCAACTCTGGATGGATAAAAAGAAACGGGGAGGAGTAGTATAGTTTTGGGGAGGCTTCTTCCTGTTGGAGGAGGGAGGCAGTCTTAACAGTGGAAGAGTCATGTTGAGGCCCCTTTCAGGTTGGGTAGGGACTACTAGATTTAAGTCATAGAGAATCCAATCACCCTCTGGGAGGTAAAACCTTGTAGTTTTTGTTGGAGTGGGAAACAGCTTTTGAAAAGGTGGGGAGCAAATGGTGATGTTAATATAATTGCAATGGTTGGGCTTGCCTGGGAGCAATCCTTGGTCCCTGAAAAGTTTCTGTACCTGAATACTGAGTCTCTCAGGCAACGCAGTAAATCAGATCAGGCCAAATTAATAAGTCCAGGTTTAATCTGAGCAAAACATTCCTGGACAGTCCTAGGAAGGAGGAGAAGCCATGAGAGGGAACCACAAGGGAAAGTCTGTGGGCCAGACTTTAAGTACCCTCCAGGGGTGCAGACATTGCTTGGTGGGTTTCCTCGGGGTGGGGTCTTGCAAGGATACCTCCAGGGAAGATCCCCAACAATCCCCAATCAGTCAGGTATCCTTCCAGAAAGTATTGTTAGTCCTTTATCTGTTTTTAAATCTTTCTAATAATTATTTAGCTTTTTTCCATACTAGGCCAGATTGGTTCACATAAAAACAGTGTTCTTCCCCTAGGAAGGCACAGATGCATTCCTTTTCAGCAGACGTTACATCTAAACCTCCAAATCCTCTGAGACCATGGAGTGCCACTGCAGCCAGATCATCATTTGATTTTGTAGAGTTATTAGGCTTTATTTACCAAGATTGGGTCTCTCTTAAGCTGATCGTCCATCCACTTGGCTGTGTTGTAGCTGTTGGAGCCCTGTTGCTGTTGTGCCAATGTCCATTGTAGGGTGAGAGCCAGTGGGGAGGGCTTATGTGGAACTGTTTGCTTGGATATAGGCAGAAGTTAAATAATTTAAAACATTTAAAAGACAGGAGAAAGTGTGTATGGGACTAATAAGGAGCAAAGGAGTGATCATGGGAGAAGCCATAATGAAGGTGAACTTTTGCCCACACGTAGAAGGAAGCTTGTGGTTGAATTTTTGTCTGGCCTCCATGTCTTTGGGCTCCATCTCAAACCAGTTTGGATTTGTTGGTGTAGAAGCAGACTCTTTCATGAAGGAGGGTACAAATACCATCTTAGCTGTTGTGAGATCTATTCATGAAGTACTGCAACAACAAAAGAATTCAGTTGGTCCTGAAGGATATTGTGATGGCTATTCTTGGTTGTCAAGTTGACTACATCTGGAATCAACTACAATCCTGAAATGGAGGGCAAACCTGTGAGAGATTTATTTGGCTTGGTTTGATGTAACTGAATCTGCTTCTAGTCGGATCTTGATGCAGAACCTTTAATATCGGCCACATCTTCTGCTGGCAACCTATATAAGAACATAAAAAGGAAGCTTTTGCTCTTTGCCTGCTTGGCCTCTCCTTGCTAGCAAGTCCATTCCTTCACTGGTATTAGACCTATTTCTTTGGGATTCCAGCATCATCTGAACACCAGATGAGACATCCAGCCTTGTGGACTGAGAGATGCCTGAATTCTTGGACTTTCAATTTCTAGTTTGTCATTGTTACATTAGTTGAACCACAGCCTGTAAGTGATTCTAATAAATACCATATAGAGAAGGGGGAGGGAGGGAGGAAGAGAAGAAAAGGAGGGAGGGAAGGAAAGAGAGAGGGAGAGATTCATTGTGTAAGTTCTGCTACTCCAGCATACTCTGACCAATACAAATGTTAAAATCATTGGACGTTCCTTTAAGGCTTTTGAGAACTGGTAAGACAGAGCAGTTAATTGCTGTAGAAAGGGCTTTAGTCCAGCTGTTTTAGTTCAAAGTCCAGGAAACAATGTCCAGGGTGGCAAAAGGGGGATGAGGAGTTGGATGGAATTGGATCTCCCCTTTGGAGGTTACCCGAGAGGCAATGTAGAAAGGGCAGCAGTTAGAATCCTCAGAAGAGGTCCATCCAAGGGCCACAATAAAACTTAACAGATGGCACCACACCCACAGCTCCTGCTGAGGGAATTTGCACGGCTACCCACCGCCACCTCGAACTGAGCAAACCAACTACAGGGGTCTCTGAAGGACAGATTCAGACCCCGCCCAGAGGTGAGGAGGGGTCACCAGGCCCCAGCGCCTATATCCCAGCCTGGGAGGAAGAGTTGAGCTCCCATAGTTTTCAATTCCGCTCCCGGGACCAAGTGCTGTCTGCAGAGGCCCGGGCCCACTCTGGAGCAGGGGCAGATAAACTCTGCCGATCACCACACCCACAGCTCCTGCTGAGGGAATTTGCATGGCTACCCGCTGCCACTTCGAACTGAGCGAATCAACAACTGAAGGACAGACTCAGACCCTGACCAGAGAGGTGACAGGAGGCACACAAACTCGAGTGCCACAAATGACCAGGAGCCATCTAATCATGAACCACTGAAGCCATGGGCAAACGACAGTGCAAAAAATTACATAATAATACAAAGGACAACATGGTAACTCCAGAAGAGAGTGGCAATCTTACAAATACAAGACCTGAACTGAGCAATGAAGAGGAAACAGAAGGAAGCAACACCAAAAATTCCTTTTTGATGATCATTGAAGCTCTAAAAAGAAGATATGAAAAAAAGCCTTAAAGAAATAGAAGAAAATACAAACAAAAAATTGGAAGAGATGAACAAATCTATGAAAGAAACATGCCAGGAACTAAAAGCTGAAATGGAAGCAATAAAAAAGGCACAAAATGAGACAAAGATGGAAATAGAAAACCTGAAGAAAAAAGCTGGAACCACAGATACAAGCATAACAAACAGAGTTCAAGAGATGGAAGATAGAATCTCTGAAGTGGAAGACTCAGTAGCTCAAATAGATATATCAGTCAAAGAAAATAGTAAAACTAAAAAAGCCATA
>PVIH01029488.1:0-13568 GCA_004025045.1 Sigmodon hispidus
TGTGGTACATCTACACAATGGAATACTACTCAGCAGTAAGGAAAAATGATATTCTAAAATTCACAGGCAAATGGATGGATTTGGAGAATATCCTCCTGAGCGAGGTCTCACAAACTCAGAGAGATAAGCAGGGGATGTACTCGCTCACTAGTGGTCTCTAAACAAACAAACAAGAAAAAAAGTCAAACATGCCCAGGCGTCAAACCACAACCACGGAACAGCTTGGGATCAGAAACACCCTGGACTGACCCTTTGGATCCCACTCCACCTAGAGGAACACCTGACTCACTCTTGAGGGTGGGGGGAAAGAACTGGATTTGGCCAGAAGTGGAGACTGATCTAAGCATTACTGGGTCAGTGGGACCATGGGACTGTCTGCTCCCTGCCCAGGGAGGGGATGGGGAGTTGCAGAGGAAAAAAATGACCAGATGTGTTGGGAGGGGGAAGAGACCTTGAATAAGGATATACAGGGATGAAAAAAAAAAAATCCAGAGGGAAAGATGAACACAAAGAAAATATAGGTGTAGCAATCTTATTTGTATTCCTTCCCTTGATAAGCCATGCCTATCATTCTTATCCTCTGTATAGTTATTGTTAACTCTTCCACATTTTAAATTCTTTTTACTATTTTTTTTTTGATAAATACAAAATAAAGAAGGAAGAAAAAAAAAATTACACAATGCGGCCTGAAGAGCTGGCTCAGCAGTTAAAGACACATGCTGTACTTCCAGAAGACTGAAGTTTGGTTCCCAGCACCCACATCTTACCTCTCCCTGGAACTCAAGCTCCAAGAAATATGATGCCTTTTTCTGGTCTCTAGGACACCTGTAGTCTCTTTCATGTAGACTAACGCATGCGTAAAGAAAAGTAATAATAATAAATCTTCAAATGGTTATATACTCCAAATTTCATGTGGGAAAAGTTTAAAATGTATGCTTAGGTATAAATTTAAAACTAAGTATAATCTAATATAGATACATTATAATTTGTATTAAATAAATATATATTCTCATAAGACCAATAAGGTAAGTAATAGGCTGCAAATTAAAGCTCTTCAGACTCCGTCTTCCAGGTTTTAAAATTTTGTTATTTACCCAGTGTTAGTTCCGCACATGAAAGCAAATATACACTATCAAGGCCACACACTAGAGATTATTTAAGAGAGGGTTCCCAGGCTGGTGAAGAAGCAGAGGAGCAGGACAGAAGTCAGGGGACAGAGAAAAAGGGCCGGAACATGTGCTGGCAGTCTCTTTTAAGGGAAGGGGCGTGCATGGGTATCTGCGTCATGGGTGGTGCTTCTGGGTCCAGGGAGGTGCTTCGGTTAGCAGTGCTGGGTTTACGCAGCCACGCCCAGGGGTGTGCCTCTGTACAAGGTGCATCCCACCTGGGCCCGGAGTTGCCTCAGCTACGTGGAATGCCAGGAATCCTTATGCCCAGTCTTAAAGATCTAATTTAAACTCTCTGAGTTTCAAGGCTGAACATGTTTATGATACTAGAAAAGTGGCAAAAAAGTAAAACTTAAGTGATAGTTCCCTCTCCCCCAAAACGGTTAGACTTTTGAAGCTAAAGAAGAAATGACAATTCTGTGCCTGACTCAGTCTTGGGTAACCATTCCTCTGTGCTATGAATGGAAAGTGTCCCTCACAAGCCCATGTGTTTAACTAAATACTTTCTCTCTAGGTGGTAGTGCTGTTCCTTTACAAGATGCAGCCTTGCTAGAGGGAGTAAGCCACTGGGGTCTGGATTTAGTATTTGATAGTCAGTTACTACAACCTGTTTGCTCTCTGCTTCCTGTCTGTAGTGCATTGTGCACCACCAGCCTCCCGGTCCTTTCACCAAGTTTTCCCTACCGTGATGGAATGTGAGCCAGAACAACTCTTTCTTAAATTACTACTAGTCCGCTATTATGTCATAGCAAATGCGACCACCAGCCCTGGCACCCTAGGGACAAAGCCGATGCCATCACGTTTAGGTAGACTTGCTGATGTAACTGCTCCACCTCTACTCCATTCCACAAGGATTGCAAGTCAGCTATCTAGACTAGCAGTGACCTCCACACACTCTTATTGACAAGTTATTTTCTTTAGATTAAAGCCATATATATATGCGCCCAGGACCATTGGTGAATAATCCTAACTGACAGAGCACTGTTGCTGCCATTGTACTGCTAGGAAGTTTATGTTTGGAGAAAACAGATGAGGTAAGAGGATTCAGACGGAAATAGATCTACTGCCTTAGCCTCAATTACACTGCCTGTGCTGGCCTTTTGGAGCACAGAAGTGTGAGCTGAATACACAAGTGGACAAAGGCTCTCAAAAAAGTCTCGAAGGAGCAGATCTGAAGCTGTGCGGTTGTCTGAAGATTGGGTTGTCTCAAAAATAGTGTGACTATTTTTTTCTTACGTTCTTAAATTAACTTCATTTCTAGAGCACTGTTAAGGATTTATAAAAATTACAAAACCAACCAAGACTAATTAATATTAGAGAATTTGGAAAATGAAGAAAACATACAGAAATATAAACCAAAGCAGTCTACAGTGGTAAATCATTACTACGTTAAAATTTGTTTTTGTTACTAGTATTTATCTGTTTATATTTTTTATTTAAGTTTATTTTTTTATATACCAACCACTGTTCTCCCCCCACCTTCTCACAGTCGTCCTCCAACTTCCCCCTCACCCCCTGCCCCCATCCACTCCTCAGAGAAAGTAAGGATTCCCTGGGTAAGTCAATACAATCTGTCATATCAAGTTGAGGCAGGATCAATCCCTTGCCCCCAGTATCAAGGCTGAGCAAGGTATCCCTCTATAATGAATGGGCTCCAAAAAGCCAGTTTATGCACTAAGAATAAATTCTGAAAAAATTTTTGAAAAATCAATTTACAGTTGCTCCTTGGTTTAGTTTACTTTCCACCTTGTTCTCCATCATATGCTAAAATATTTTTGTTTGTTAAAATAATCACTTGCTTTATCATTTGCTCATTTTAAAATTATTTACCTTTTAATGAACATTTGGGAGATTTTATTTAGATAAAAATAATGTAATTTAACATTTGTGTATAAGAGTTTCTGTAGACAGAGCTTTTATTTTATTTACTTATAAATGTCACTAAGTGAAATAGCTAAATTATAGGCTAAAAATTTAATGAACTACTTAGAGGTAACTATTCAACTTTTGTAAACAAAAGGTTTGTGCCCTCTCATTTTCCTTCATATATTTGTGTGCATTTTTACAATTCTCCAAACCCTTACAAACACATCATTTCAGGGATATCTATAAAATATTATTATACTGGTTTTGCTTTAGCTTATTTGTTTATAAATTAATATGTCACAGCAGTAGCAAACTGCCTTTAAGATTAAACTGTGATTTTACTTCCAAAGTGTTTCAACTTTGTTGTTTTCTTTAAAGGTTGTTTGTTATTCAAGGTCCTTTGCTTTCCCATAAAAATTCAGGAAATGCATTACCATTTCTACAAAAGAGGCTAATTATGATTTTGCTTAAGATAGTACTGAAGCTATATATGTCCTTAAGCGTCTCAGTAACTGAACAGAAGTAAGCACTCCATGGAGGTTTGCAAATCACATGATGATGTGTTTGCCCAGCCTTTTACTGTGACATGAACACTCACTTCAGGAGGAGGACTATTATTGTTTCCAAAACTTCAGTTTATTTAGCCACATAAATTTTTCTGTGAAGAAAACCCTAGGTTGTGTGCATTTGCCAAGGGTGAGGGATGAGATGACATTCAGGGTAAACATTTTCTTATATGCTCACTGGCATTTAACCTTTTCATTTCTGATATGACACTGAGGGTCAGAGTGGTTAAAAGACTTCATATGACACAGCTATTGAGTGACGGATTTGATAATGAACTTCAGACTCTTTGAATCTCACCTTCAGTTTTTGTGGTCCTCTGCGTCCTTAAAGGACAATGTGAGAAAGTGGACGATAACTAAACTTTATTCATTAGTCCTTTCCTCATTCGTGCTACAAAAACAAAACAAAACAAAAACACACACAAAAAAACCAACCTGTCTTTGCTCTGTATTTAAGGAACATTTCCATGTATGTCATCCCAAAGGTTTTCAGTTTATTTTGTCTTACATTTTACCTTGCCCTGCATTTTAAAAGCAGAAAGCAACTCAATTTTAAATTCTTTAAGTTAAATTGTTTTAAAGGGCAGAAAGAATGCCTACTGTTTTATATGCAAGTACTGGTTAGGAATAAAGACAGCTGGGAAATTTTGCTTGCCCATTAGTGTCTATAGTAACCTGGAGAAAACTACTTCACAAGAAGCATCTTTCAATGTGGAAGCATTTTCATGAAGTAGTTTTCATGAAGAACTAAGCACAGAAGGTGTCTGCATCTCCCCTGTGCTATTGTTCAGCAGAATGGTGCAAATGGCTTTATGTGTTTTGAGATTTCATCAGTGGAGTTTCACATCTTAGGCCAGCATTGTCTGTCTAATGCCTTTCAGCAAACTCTTTCTTCCTGTCACCCATCTATGAGGTAAGAAAACTGACATACATACAGCTCTCTACTGTGGCATGACAAAACATTCAGGAGACTTTTAGCTCACAGAATTGAACTCAAAAAAGTAACATTACTTACAAAATACTTTTAAAACATGGAAAGAAAAATTATTCTCTGATGCAAAATATATTAAGGAGTAAACACAGGACAAAGAGTCTGTTATGGTATCTGGTCCCATCTACCAATTCTCATGAACAAGATGCCATGTCGGTGAAAGTTGTTAATAAGAATATTACTACAGAACACTGAATACCTAAGGAGCCTTCTTTACTAGACATTAGCACAGTAGGTTTGAGACAATATCATTGGATGTTTGCCTTATAATTTTACCTTCTTATTCAAATTGGGGAGAAAAATCAAACCGCCTTTATTATCAAAAAAGGATCATCATGATAACACGTACTACCCAGGGGAAGCTTGTTCCTTCCTGCTTCTGTGTCTACCATGAATTAATAGCATATGGAACTAGGCTCACAGCAAAGTAAGTAATTAATATTTAGTAGATAGCGATTTAAAAGGATTAAGTCCAGTGAAATGTGAGTTCATGCTAAAACACATCAAACCACAGGAAACATGTCACTGGAGGGAGGGAGTCAAGTCAATAAGATATATCTTTTGAGACTCAATTCTAAATATAATGTAATTGTGGGTAAACACCTTCAAAGGGACTATAGTAGGGCACTTATCTATCACAGGAGGGTCCTGGATTCTATGTTTAACACTATTTAAAAACAACAGCAAGGAAAGATTTTTTTAAAAATGGAAGTGAAAGGAAAATCTGATCAAGAAATGAAAGATTATTCTAAGTACCTGAGATATCTATAAAAGAACAAAGTAGGAATTTTAGGTTAAAATATAATTAATAGGGTCTGAAGAGATGTTCCATTGGTTAGCCATACTTGCTTCTCTTGAAGAAGACTCAAGTTCAGTTTTAATCACCAACATTGGGCAGGTTATAGCATCCTATAACTCCATGGTACATGATCTTTTCTTCTGCTCTCTTGGGGCATCTACACACCAGTGCACATGAACACACATGCACATACACACATATGTGTGTGTGTATATATATACAGGAAAACTAAATCTTTAAGAATTAATTTAATAAATTTATTTACAAGGACATAAATTGTGTCATATTTACAAATTCTTCCTCTACAACTAATTAGTAGCTAGATTTATATTCTTAAGTTACAGTTGAACTTAATTATCATTTGATGGTGGAAACACATTCTGGAACAGTGATTTTCTTATAAGTAGCCTTTTTAAAAATTAAAGAAGAGAAACACAAACTGTTCCGTGCGTAAAAGCAAGTACACTCTAACAAGGCCACACACTAGAGTTTATTTAAGAGAGGAGTCCCAGGTGGGTAAAGAGACAGAGGAGCAGAACAGAAGTCAGAGGACAGAGAAGAAAAGGGCTGGAGCACATGCTCGTGGTTGCTTTTAAGGGAAGGGGAGTGCACGGGTATGCCTCCTGGTCCAGGGAGGTGCTGCAGGGTTTACGTAGCCACGCCCAGGGGCGTGCCTCCGTGCAAGGTGCATCCTACCTGAGCCAGGGGCTCAGCTAGGGAATGCCAGGAATCCTTACACAAACACCAAGACACTCACAAACCCTTTGATCTAAAATGATGTCCTGGCTGCAAGATATGCAAGGGCAGTGGTGGAACAAAGGCTGTGGGAGAAACCAACATATATCTGATTTGACTTGAGGCTCACTTCACAAGATCTAACCTCTACCTGACATTGTTTAGGTAACAAAACAAAGAGAAAAATAGAAATTAAAGAAGAAATTTAATACACTAAATAGCATATTTAAAATATCATAGAATAATACTAAGCTAGAATTTTATGTAAATGAAGCAAAAATCTAAATACATCAATAATTCTAATGAATGTAAACAGTCTAAACTTTTCAATTTAAAGGCAAAAACTGCCAGTTCCAACAGAAAAAAATACAAGAAGTCTCTTATTGTATGCACAATATAAAGTTTCAGTAATGTTGTCTATGACACACCATGACTAGGATGTTTCATTCACTGTTGTGTTACAGAGAACACCCTATCTCATACCAGAAGATTTATAAATACATAGCAAACAAATTAATGAGACAAACTGTTGAATTTATACTGCATGGTTGCATTTCATCACACAAGGAGATAATCTTCGTTTGAATAAAAAAAGTGTATTTTAAAGCAGGTTTATAGGTGCTAGTTGCCCTAATGAAGCACCTTGGTTGCTTGCTCATAAAGACAGCTGTGAAAATGTTAATCCATGATTACTTGGCTTCTTTGGGAAAACTCATGGCTATCATCACCAGAGCTTGTGATGCAAAGAAAGCATTCACTGCATTGGCAGGAAACAAAGAAGGGATCTCTGTCCTACAGTCCTTCAGGATCTACTAGCAAGCCCTACTTCTAAAAATTCCCATCAACACTCATTTGTGCCCTGTGGAAATGAAACTTGTAACATGCATGCCTTTGACAGTCAAGGTCTGACCAAAGCTTCGTGCAAACACAGGAGTGAGAAGGGGTGTTGATGGGGGTGCATAGTGTTGGCCTCATTTGTATGGCAAATATGACAACCCCATCTTTTGTGAGACAAAACTGAAACATTACATCCTGTTGATGCAAATTTTTTCTTGAGGATTATTACCAGGAAAAGGTAACAAAGAAAAAAATTAGACATATTGAATATTGATTGGCACTTTGCATCCTCAGAAATGAAACAAGTTGTCTATTCTCCCTTGTGATGCTGTCCTGCAGCCCCTGCTGTGTGGTGACATCCACTAGTGGTTTCACTCCTCACATACCTTTATGTACATGGTAAAGTGAGCACCATGTTAATTTACCCTCTGATGACTGGCCTTTAATTCTTCTTGTTTCTCCTGAGTAGTTGATGCCTCCATTTAGAATGGATCACAGTTAGTTTTAATCATAAGATATCTGAGAGTTTATTGTATAAAGTGAAGCCTCAGTGACCACCTATAATGTCTTAAATGTTGATTTGTTCTAGAAATGACCTTTTTCCTGCCCACCCTCTTGAGTCCCTTTACCTTCCCCATTCACTTTGCCTTTAACAGCCCTGGTTTTACCAGGAAGCATCAGCGGTATGTGGACAAAGATTCTTCTTGATACAGTGGGTGAATTTGAAGTACAAAATAGACATGGCAGAATAATGGTTTCTGTTGACTGATTTCCTCATTGTATGTGATTAGATGGGCATGAAAAACCTCATGAAAAAAAAAAAAAACCAATTACTCATGTAAAGTTTTTATCCATTGAAACCCTGCCAAACAACTCTTGTTTTATATTTCTGATAAGGTTTTTATTTCAACATTTGTTTGTTAAGTGAATACATTATTTTGTTGAGCCTGTGTTACCTCCAATGAAGCATTAGTTTATTGATCGAAAGATTGCCAGCTTACTTTGGCTCAGGAGACTTCTGAGGACCTTGGGTTAGAATCTGATTAATGGAAGTCAGCTTCCATGAATTGGAAATCAACTGTACTTGTGATTCATGAACCAAGAAGTCCACCACACTGAGATAAGAGCTTATGAATTGTAAGAGCAATGTATTTCATGTTCCTGCCTTCTGCCTGCATTATAGTCACTGCTAGACAAAGAAATTCATCATGAAAAATAAGGCAAATCATGAAAAATATTACCACAGTACCGTAATACATAGATGACAAGTCTGTTTGGACCATACTATGCTATACAAGACTGCCTTCTTTTGACAGCCAGCTAATACACATTTTACCAACATTTTTGGTGTTTTCTGACAATTCATATGTATCATATCTGAAACAGAATTTGAAGAATACATAAATTTTTCAATGCAAGACCAAAGTTAAAATTTATGTGTAAGTATACTAGGCAACAAATTTGAAATCTGGGCTTAAATGGAAATGTTGACAAGGTAATACTAGAATAGTCATTGTGAAGATTAATAAAATGCTGTGCCTGAACCAATACTGCACTGACTATCACAAATAGTATTTGTACTTGCAAAACTTGACAGCCCCTTCACTTGAATTTTCTATCTGTGGCCATGATGATTAAACTCCCAATGAGAAGTATTCTAACTAACTCTGAATCTGAAAATAACCCTTCCGCTCACCTTCCTATATCAAACAATTGATTCGTAGAGATTTACTTCCCTGCCTTCTGTTACTTTTGGAATTAAGCATCTATCTCCAGCCATCACCAACATCACCTGGGGGCTTCTCCAGACTGAACATTTGGCTCAGTCTTTACTCCTCCTTCTACACCCACTGCCAACATAGGTCCCCTTCCTGCCTCTGCAGCTATTGAGCTACTTGTTCTCAGTTTTCCAACTTCCAAAGGTAGCTGCTAAGCTCAGTAAACATCAGTCATTTTTCTTTTTCAATATCAACTTCTTGTTGTGGTTTTGTTAGGAATAAGGTCTTATTATATATAGTACAAGCTAACCCTAAACTTCTGATTTCATCTCCAAAATTTCAGGATTACAAGTGTATACAATATTGTCCAGCCCCAAAGTAAAGTTTTAACTTTTTTTTTAACAAAAGATTTACTTTCACATTTAATTATATATATATATGTGTTGTTTGGGATATATATGTTAAGGGATTGGGGGAGGGTATGTGCCCATGTGAATGCAGGTACCCAGAGTCCATAAGAGGGTGACAGATCTGCTGGATCTGGAATTGAAAGTAGTTGGGAGCTACTCAGCCTAGATCGAAGTAACAAAACTTTTATTTTCTACAAGAAGAGTACATGCTCTTAACCACTGAATAATCTCTCCAGCCCCCTTGCCCCAGTATAAACTTTTATAGCTGAAAAAATATTGATTCCTTTTATTGGATTTTACAGGTTTTAATATGTAGCATATACAGTTTTAAATATTTTAAATGGTTCATTGTTTCTTAGCTTCCAGTCATAATTTATATCTTTTGTCATCTTTATTATGATTTTTTTGATGACAAAAGATATCTCTATGATCTGCTTTCTTTAAAATATGACTTTCTCTGTTCTGATTTGCAGTCCATTTTTAGAGTTTTTTCATTTTTTATTTAAAATGGTTTTTTTCCATATCTACCACTGTTCCCTCTTCCTTTTCTCTTCCCTGTCCCTCCCAATCCTCCTTCAGTCTCCCCCACTCCATCCTCCTATCCATTCCTCAAGGAAGGCAAGGAGTCCCAAGGTGAATCAGTTCCATCTGGCACATCCAGTTGAGGTAGGTCCAGTTCCCTGATCCCAGGTATTAAGGCTGAGTTAGGTGTTCCTCTGTAGGGAATGGGCTCCAAGATGTCAGTTCATACACCAGGAATATACTCTGATACTACTGCAAGAGGCTCTACAAACTTCGATACCTTTGGAAGGTTTAGTTCCTTTCCATGAAAGTTCCTCAACAAATCTTCAGTGTCAGTGAGCTCCCAATAGCTCAAGTCAGGTCTCTTCCTCATGATCCTGATCCCTTTACTCATATGCTCTCTCTTCTCTCTCTCTTCAGTTGGACCAGGACTTCAACCTGATGCTTAGCTATGGATCTCTGCTTCTGCCTCTATCCATTGCTGGATGAGGATTCTATAATGACAATTAGGGTGGTCATTCATTTGATTATAGGGGAAGTCCTGTTTAGGCGCCATCTCCACTATTGGTTGGAGACCTAGCCAGGGACATCATGTGGGTTCTTGGAGGTTTCCTTAGCACCAGGTTTCTTTCTAATCTCATAGTGGCTCCCTCTTTCAAGATCTCCACTTCTTTGTTCTCCCTCTCTGTCTGTAGTCTATTTTTTGTAGCTGTTCTATATAGACTACAGAAAACTCCAAGGTATAACCATGCTCATTGTTATGGGAGTCAGTATTTTGTAGGTCATATCCATTACCCTTTGTTTATTGTTTCATTGTAACCTTTCGTAGTTCTCTTACTTTTACCTGTGTATTATGGTTTGAATGTCCCCTATAGAGCCATGTACTGAAGGCTTGGTTTCCAGCTCTGGGCACTATTTAACAAACGGAGTCTGAGTGGAAGAAGTGAGTTACTAGGAAAGACATACTTTGTCCCCTTTGATGTTTCTGGCCATTGCTTGTCTCTTGCTATTTATTAGCTGCTTCAAGACACTCAGCCCTACTCAGTTATGTTCAGCCTGCCAGTATGTGCAGCCTTACCTCAGAACAAGAGCCATAAAGCCATCCAACATCCAACATGTACTGAAAACAGAAGCAACATCATCTTACTTTCTCTCCAGTGTCCTCAGGGTGGGCCAGAAAAGATGACAAGTCAGGCTAATGTGTTCTGAATTTGCTAGTTCCTTAAGCAGGCACATGTTCACATTAGCACACAGAGAAAACAAGGGCTCTAAGAGAGCTGGAGTCACTCGTGTGGGATAGCTGTCTACTATGTATGGTCAGTCCTACATTTCTAAGTCATTGAACTAAACGTGCACTTGGACTCTTTGCCCTCCTTGGGAATGGATAAGGGAATGGGCAGGGGACAGGGAGTGATTGGAAGAGGGAATGAAGGGCGAGCAGGGGAATCCACTGAAAAACACTTTTTAAATAATATATGTGTGTGTATATATAAAAGAACCTACATCCAGAAATGGATAGAGACAGAAGCAGAGATCCATAGCTAAGCACGAGGTCGAGCTCCTGGTCTAGCTGAAGAGAGAAAGAGGAGAGAGTATATGAGCAAAGGGATCAGGATCATGAGGAGGAGACCCACAGAGATGGCTGACCCAGGCTATTGGGAGCTCACTGACTCTGAAATAATTTTTGAGGAAATGAACTAAACCCTCCAAAAGTAGATGTCTGTCAAATGGCAGTGTGTGGAGCCTCTTGCAGTAGGATCAGAGTATATTCCTGGTGCATGAACTGACATCTTGGAGCCCATTCCCTACAGAGCAACACCTAATTCAGCCTTAATACTGGGATGAGGGACCTACCTCAACTGGATATGCCAGACTGAACTGACCCGCCTTGGGACTCCTTGTCCTCCTTGGGGAATGGATGGGGGGATGGGGTAGGGGGAGGCTGAGGGAGGACAAGGAGGAGGGAAGAGAGGAGGAGAAGTGGTAGATATAGGAAAAAACTTTTAAAATAAAAAGATGGAAAAAAAAAGTTTTTTCGTTGTTTTAATGCCTTTGGCCTCAAATTCATTTGATCTCACATAACTTCAAGGTTTTTTTGGGGGGTTAAGATCTTACTAAACTATTATTTTATCATTTTACTTTGAAACTTTATCGTTGCTTTTTACATTTTATAGTTTTAATTATATTTAATTATTTATTATATGTGTACAGATGTTTTATCTGTGTGTACATCTCTGTATAACATATATGTCTTTGGATTTGCTGGGACTGGCGCTGTGATGGTTGTGAGGCACTATGTGGACACTAGGAAGTAAGCCCAGATTCTGTGGGAAAGCCAGCAATGCTCTGAACCTTGAGCTACCTCTTCAGTCCCCTTGGATGGGATTTGAATGGATCCCCAGGCATGGTCTAGCTGAAAGACATGGGTGACTGATGGATGAGTGTGCCCTTTAAGGGTCTGTGTTGGCCATCCTATCCCTCTGCTGGTCTCTGCTTCCTGGATACCACACGGTTAAGCAGCTCTGCTCAGCCAGGTGCACTTGCACCATATTCTTCTTCATTCTAGTCCCAGAAATGAAAAGACCTGGGGCTTTTGAAACTACTGCCACAATGAATCTTTCTCTTAAACTGTTTTTTATTAAAGGCTCTTCTTAACACCATCACACTGGTCATACCCAGGTTTTAAAAATGACACATTCAAATTCTAGCATTCCAGCCTGGACCTTCCCAAATGTTCATGTCCTCCCATGTAAAATGAATTCCATTTTATCACAGGAAATGCTAGTCTTTTTAAAATTTAGGTTGCTTTTTTATTAACACAGATTTATATATACTTATGACTTCTAAGGTCAAATTCTGATTTATATGATGGCAATGGTGATCAGTTCAGAGCTCAACATATTCATCGTCTTAAACATTTTCATTCCTTTATGGTAAGTACTTTCATTATAAGTGCCTGAATGAAGCTTTAGCTATCTTCAACTTGGAAAATATTTAATAATCTGTTGTTTCTGAATTGGTATCTTTCATGGGATTTGCATAACTCTTCATAACCATTGCTTCTGGAATATAGATGGATATCAGACTTTTCTACCCTTTCAGTACTATATCTCCTTTCTATTTTCAACTGATATAAAGTGGTAAATACATTTGAAATATGACCAGAGAGAGCATGCTCAAAGAGTCATAGCTCATTTTCACATTGCCAGATACCTGGTCATTTTAATAAAAAGATCTATACACATAGCATCTCTTATGTTGAAAAGTAATGTGAATTCACATGGAAGTAAATTACCTATATCCCAGACTTCAACAAACTCTCACAAATTAGCTACAAGGAAAATAAGCATTATATATTAAAAGTATGATAAAAATAATCCACTAGCCAGACATGAAGACACACACCTAAAGTCATACACTATGGGGCTAAGGTAATAAGACAGAGATGTTAAAGCCACTTTGGGACACATAGTGAGATTAAAACTTAATAGATAAATAAATAAATACTAAGACAATCATAAAACTAATAGAAACAATGAACAGGCAAATCATCTATGTAGACTATGCAGTATATACTATATTCCTCATATTTTTTTTTTTACATTTTCAGGATTTTATTTTATTTTTTTTTTATGATGAATTTGTATCTTTAATCTTTATACTTGACAAGAATTGAGAACTTAAAGAACATGTGGCCAACATGCTAAACCAGTGGCTTTCAGACTTTACTATTAGCAACCCTTGTAGGGAGGTCCAACATTTTTTTTTTCCTTTATTTTGTATTTATTAAAAAAAAAAACACAGTAAAAAGAATTTAAAATGTGGAAGAGTTAACAATAACTATATAGAGGATAAGAATGATAAGCATGGCTTATCAAGGGTAGACATACAAATAAGATTGCTACACCTATATTTTCTTTGTGTTCATCTTTCCCTCTGAATTTTTTTTTTTTCCATC
>PVIH01029489.1:0-13567 GCA_004025045.1 Sigmodon hispidus
ACATATGACGAACGACCCCGGGGGGAAGTCTGCTCGTGGCTAAATACCCTCTGGGCTTCCAATCCTGGTAAGCCACGTAGACATTGCCCATAGGTCCCCAGGCGCCGGAAGCAAGCCACCATCCTCGCCTACAGCCAATAAGGAGTTGCTTACTCCCGAGAGCACTCACCTTCAGAAAAGGTGGAAGGCGGAAACCAGCACCACCTTTAGGGCGTGGTACAACGCAGCTCCCTACAAAAAATGTATGGTACATTATTGTTATCTATGGTCATCTTACTGATGTGTGTAACAGCACATTAGAATTTCCTGCTGGAAGCTAATTCCAGCTTATACCTTTCCCTAGCTTCTTGTAAAGCCTCATCTATTTTCTCGGGTCTCTGGTAAAAAAGTCATTCTACTCTCAACTGACATGAAGTCAACCTTTTGATTTTCTATGTGAGTGAAATAATGTGGTACTTGTAATTTTGTGCTTGACTTGTTACACTTAATGTTATCTCCAGTTTCTACATGATCTCTTAAACAGTCTCCAATATCATCCATGCATGATACAGAATTCTGTCTCATTCATATATATGTATGTGAATCACTTTTTTCTCTAGATTAAAAAAAAAAAAACCTGTTGAGGTGTCTGCTCAGGGTGGAGGGAATGCAGAATGATACTAGAAATAGGTAGTTAATAAATAACAATTAAGACCATGCAATCAGTTACAAAATGACTAGTGTAAACTTTACTAGTTTAAAATTTTTTATTAAGAGTATATTTGTGTTTTCTTTCATCTCTTTTTTAAAACTATGTAACAACGTGACTGGAACTAGTAATAGTGCTGATTCTAAATTTTCTTCATCAAATAAAATGCACATGAAAATAGTCTGATAGTAGATGAAGAACTATATGAGTACCTGGAATATAGTTTTTTAGAAGTATTACATGCAGGAAAGATAAATTTGTATCCCAAGTATATATTCCAGTAAGAGCAGAGAGGTGTCATTTCCAGATCAGTGCAGTCTATCTGATGGCAGGCCCCTTGGCATATATATCCTTCGGGAAATTCACTGCTCTTTCCATAGGCAAACTATGGGTCGAGAACAGTACTGATGGGGAGATAATAGGGAGCAGATGCAGCGCCTTAATAGTGAAGAGGCTACTTCCTAGGCAAAAGAACCCTATCAGAAGGTGTGAGTTCAAAGCCCTCAGTCTCTTACAGTCCTTCCACTTTTAGTGGGATATAGAGTACCATATCCCACTTTTCCACATGGGACGCAATGCCCAGGTATTGGTTGCACATACCTTTCAGCACTATAAATTAAACTTTTTGTTAGTGAGCCAATTGCATGATGAGTACTTCATTGTGGTTTTCTACCAATGTCTACTGGAGAGATGCTTCTTTCAGGAAACATATAGCAGCTCTGATTGCTCATATGCATCTGGAGAGAGAAACCTAAATTTCTGAGCTTATTCTTTTTCCTTTAAAAAGTAAATTAACTAATTAATTTTAAAAAAGAAATGGATTCATCAGTACAAAAGCACTATACTGCAAAGGGCACAGATGACAAGTCTTAAAATCTGATCTGGCATTGGCCGATCTTAGGAGGCTCAGGAGATTGTCCCAAGAAATAAAGCTGTCCAGAGAGAACTTCTTAAAGTCAAACAAATGATAAAGGTGCAGAAAGATAAAGAGGGCAGTACATGCAAAAATGTTTGGTTAATAAGGATTAAACTATGATTTAAAAGTACACATCAATTATATAAAGAATTATGTAAGTTACTGTCTACATATGATGCCTGATGTGTTTCTCTTGATTCATATATATAGATATATGAATACATTCTCTCTATATAATTTGGTGTCTTTACATCATGCTCCTCATCTAACTCAGTTATCAGACCTCTCAGATTCATACCCACTCTTATGATCTCCCTATTTACAAAAATATCCATTTCTGCTGCTCATTTTCTTACTGGAACATAATTAAACTCCCTGTGGTCGGACCCAGAAAAAAAACAAGTGTTTCCTCACTCACACCCCTGCCAGAGGCCATCACTGCAGAAGTGAGGCACTGTGTCATTTAGCTATGTTATAGCCCTGAGCTCTTGTATACGATGACATCTCTCTCTCTCTCTCTCTCTCTCTCTCTCTCTCTCTCTCTCTCTTTTTTAAGTGCACTAATGAGTGAGTACATTGCCTGATTTTCATTCTAGAATTGTGATAACTCGCTCAGGAGGATATTCTCCAAATCCATCCATTTGCCTGCAAACTTTAGAATATCAATTTTTCTTGCTGCTGAGTAGTACTCTATTGTGTAAATGTACCACAGCTTGTTAACCCATTCTTCAGTTGAGGGGCATTTAGGTTGTTTCCAGGTTCTTGCTATTATGAATAATGCTGCTATGAACATAGTTGAGCTAACGCTTTTGAGGTATGAATATGTGTATCTTTAAGGTATATGCCTAAAGTGGTATTGCTGGAGCCTTGGGGAGATGGATTCCCAGTTTTCTGAGAAATCGTCATACTGAATTCCAGAGTGGCTGAATAAGCTTACATTCCCACCAACAATGAAGGAGTGTTCCCCTTGCTCCACAACCTCTCCAGCATAGGCTGTCATCTGTGTCTTTTATCTTAGCCAATCTGACAGGTGTAAGGTGATATCTCAAAGTTGTTTTGATTTGCATTTCTCTGATGGCTAAAGATGTTGAGCACTTTTTCAAAGTGCCTTTCAGCCATTTATAATTCTTCTGCTGAGAATTCCCTTTTTAGTTCTCAACCCCATTTTTTGATTGGTCCTCTATCACTTGTAGGGTTGGTGAAAATCTTTTCCCATTCTGTAGGCTGTTGTTTTGTCCTATTGACTATTTCCTAGGCTTTACAGAAGCTTCTCAGTTTTAGGAAGTCCCACTTATTGATTGTTGTTCTTAGTGTCTGTGCTACTGGTGTTATATTTAGGAAGTGGTCACCTGTGCCAATGCGTTGGAGTGTATTTCCCATTTTCTTTTCTATTAAGTTCAGTGTGGCTGGGTTTGTGCTGAGGTCTTTGATCCTCTTGGATTTGAGTTTTGTGCAGGGTGACAGGATTGGGTCTATTTGCATTTTTCTACATACTACCATCCAGCCATGCCAACACCATTTGTTAAAGATACTGTCTTTTTCCATTGAATATTTTGGGCCTTTTGTAAAAGGTCAGGGGTTTGTAGGTTTTTGGCTGAATGGTCACATCCTCAATTTGATTCCATTGATCCACAAGTCTGTTTTTATGCCAGTACCAGGCTGTTTTTATTACGGTAGCTCTATAGTATGCAATCCTGGAAGAGGTGAGGCATTTTTAATTGTGAGTTTCCTGATTCAGCCTTAGAGACAAAACCTTATGAGTCTATTAAGATGCTTTGCTACCAAATACTTAACTGCAGTTAATGAGTAGCAGTTTTACTTGATGATTATGTAGACCCTAAAATTCCACGGAGTGGTAATTGTGGGTCCTACTCATACCTCAGCTATAAAGTTAAACTTCAAATACACTAGGATCTGGGTGGAGCCAGCCAACTCCCCTAGTGACACTTTTAATCCTTAGCCACACCTCGGTAGATTAAAGGTGTAAACAGAAACAAAGAAATAGAGGAAACTGGGTGGAAGATTAAAGGTGTGTACAAACAGAAAGAAATAGAGACAGCTGGGTGGGTCAACCACCCTAGCCAAGCAAAAAGTGGTCAGAAACTGAAAACATAAGAGATATACAGGAGAGACAGATTAAAAAAAAAACAACCTGTAAATGGTTTAGGGTGTGTTTAAAATATACATAGGCTTAAAAGAGAAAAGAGAAAGGAAAAAGGATAGGGAAAGTTGATTCTTAGTAGCAGCAACATTTTCTTGAATCAGCTTTGTTTGCTTAAGGCAAGCAGAGGTGTGGTTGTTTTAAAATGAGGCTTCTCTGAGTCAGCCTTAGAGACAAAATACTTGTGAGTCTTTTAAAAAGGCTTTACTGCCAAAAACTTAAATGAAATTATTGAGCAGCAGATGGCAGTGATTTGCTAGATGATTATATGGACCCTAAAATTCCCCAGAGTGTTAATGGGTCCTAACCATACCTCAGCTAAAAAGGTAAACTTCAGATAGTCTAGGAGCTGGGTGGAGCCAGGGAGGCAACCTAGTGACGCCTTTAATGCTTAGTGTCACACCTTGGCAGATTAAGGGTGTGATCTGAAACAGAAATACTGGAAACTGGATGGAAGATTAAAGGTGTGGACAGATACAATAATAAAGGGAGCTGGGTGAAGTCAGCTACCTTAGTGAAGTCTTTAATCCTTAAGCTAAACCTTGGCAGATTAAAGGTGTGTAGGAACAGAAAGAAAATAGAAACAGCTCAGTGGCTCAGCCACCCAGCCAAGCAAAAGAAGTGGTCAGAAATAAAAAAGATAAGATATAAGAGATTATATTAAAGATAGATTTTTTAAAAAACTGTAAATTGTTTAGGGTATGTTTAAAATATATGTAGGCTTGAGAGAGAAATTGAAAAAGGAAAAAGGATAAAGAAAATCCTTAAAAAAAGAAATAGAAATAAGTCATATAAAAATGGAAAATAGAAGAATGTCTGGATATTGTATTTTATTGTCTTGTGTTTAAGGTTTTTTTTTTTTTTTTTCTATAAAGGAAGTAGTAAAAGCTGTTAAAGCCATTTGAATATAAGTGCTGCTGCATTAATCCAACCTATATATTTTGTAAATGTGTTGACATTAAAATCGAAATCCAAAGATATGCTACTTTGAAGAAGAGGTTTTCTTTTCATTTCTACAGAAAATGAGAAGCCGTGGATTTATTCCCAGTTAAAGAAAATAAGGTTTGATCAAGGAAGACCCCTGAACAGTCTCCAATGGAAATGGATGTCCCCGATGAGTTAACAATTCAAAGTACCTATGTTGAACTTTCCTCTGAGTTCTGCATCCAAAACTACTTCAAGAAGATGGTCTGAGATGATCCAGCCTTAAAGACTATTTTACTAAAGACTTATGTGTAATCCTAAAATTTTCTTTGGATCCCCATGGGATTGCCAATTCAGCAGGAAGTAGCCTAGAGAACTATATCCACATTCCCCAAAAATGGATTGTGGATGTTTGTGTTTGTTTACATGTTGGGTATAAGTTGTTATAGATAATGGAAAGAAAGAATATTAGATTTGGGGTTCTTTTTTTAAAAAGAGAAAAAGGGGAAATGTAGGATTATGCTGCTAATATTGTAAATATTTGTTCCACCTATGGGTTTAATAAAAAGCTGATTGGCCAAAGCAAACAGGAAGTATGGATGGGACTACAAGGCTAAGAAAACTCAGGAACATCTCAGAGCAGACACAGATGCCAGAGTCACCAGAGCTGCCAGGAGACGCAGAGGAAATACTGCTCTGAGAAAAGGTACAGAGCTGCATGGGTGAAGAAGATGGGTTGAGTTCAGATGAAGGAGCTAGCAAATTATATGCATGCTCCCTAGGTCAGTCAGCATAAAAAATATTATAAACCCATGTGTGATTATTTGAGACAAAGCAGGGCTGAGAGGACACTAAACCTTTGGTCCAGGCCTGGAAAGTCTGGGCCAGAAGCTTTTATAACATACATGCATAAATTCATATATTTCTAAGTACAAGCTTCTTAGCCTGCAATAGAATGTGTTACTCATATATAAGTTTTCAGACCTCACCAATTAGTGTGCTCTTTTCTGGGGAAGACTCTTTATCCTCCCCTCAGCATTCCTTATCTGCCTATAATTCTTTGTGCAGAGTAAAATGCCCTTTTATGCATCTATTAAGATGATCCTATGCATTTTATATTTGAATCTTGTTTATGTAGTATATTAAATTAATTGCTATGTAGATATTAATTCCTCTTTCATCCCTGAGATGAACCCTAGTTCATCCTGAAAAATAACTTTTAAACATGTTGGACTTTGTCAATATTTTATTGAGAATTTTCACATCTATATTCATCCAAGTTATTAGCTTATAGTTTGCCTTCTGTCATGTCTTTCCCTGGTTTTGTAGCAGGGTTATGACCTCATATAATGTATTTTCTGTCTTTTTTTTTTTTCTGGAGCTAGGGACTGAAACCAGGACCTTGCACTAGCTAGGCAAATGCTCTCCCACTGAGCTAAATCTCCAATCCCCATATAATGTGTTTTAAACAATTAGTTCCTATTATACTTTTTAAAAAAAGAAAACTGTAAGTTTCTTTAAACACTTGGCATAATTCAGTATGTAGAATCTGTGTTGTAAATGGTTTTGACCCAGACTTTTCAGGCCCAGAACAGAGGTTTTGTCTCACTCTTGGCCCACTTTACCTCAAATAATCCCACACAAGCATATATTATTTTTATGCTGATTGACCTAGGGCCCAGGCATATAACTTGCTAGCTCCTTCATCTGAACTCAACCCATCTTGTTCAGCTGTGTGGCTTAGTACCTTTTCTCAGAGCAGCATTTCAGCTTCTTTCCTCTGCATCTGCTGTGTCTCCTCTTTGTGTCTGTGGCAGCTCTCTCTGGTGGGTCTCTCCCATCTGTCTGGCATCTGTGTCTGCTTTGAGATGTTCCTGAGTTTTCTTAGTCTGGTAGCCCCACCCACACTTCCTGTTTGCCATTGGCCAATCAGTTTTGTATTAAATCCATAGGCAGGACAAATACTTACAACATTACTAGCATAATCCCACTATAAATCTGTCCTGGGTTTTTATTTCTCTGGAGATTTCTTATTACTAGATTCAGTCTTATTGCACCTTGTAGGCTGGGTTTTTGTTTCTTCACGGCCCATTGTTAGTAAGCCTATTTCTTCTATGTTAGGAAATCTGTTGGCATATATTTGCTATAATAATGTTTAATGATCTGTTGGAATGTTTCCATCTCTGATTTTGAGTTTCTTCTGTTGTATTGTTCATCTATGAGTGTGTCAGTTTTTTCATCTCTTGGGACTCTTTGTTGGAGTTTTGTGATATCTTTAGCCTTCATCTCACTGCAGCAGCTCCAATTGTTGTTATTTCTGGGTCCTAGCTTGAAATTGGTTTGTCCTTCTTTAGGCTTCTGAGGCCCAATGATTGTTCTTTTGTTTCATATACTTTTTCTTTTCCATAAGGGCCTCAAATGCTTGCATCTTGGTGTTCTCTCTCTCCCTCTCTTCTCTCTCTCTCTTTCTCTCTCTCTCATTATTATCTTCTGCCTTCATTTCTACTCACTAAGAGACATGTCTGAAATCTCCTTGTTGATATCTTCCTTGAGCCATTGGTTGTTCAAAGCACTTCTTTAATTTTCATACATTTATACATTTGTAAACATTTTTTTTTATTAATTGCTAGTCTTCTTTTCAGTCAGAAAGGATAGTCTATGGATTCCAGCTTTTAAAATGTTATGGAAACTCTCGTAGTTTCCTGTACCCTGTCTTGGTAATAATACTCCATTCTAAGATGATAATTCATGTCCTGATAAGAAAAATATATATTTAACACCTATGTCCCTTGTGTTACTTTTGTCAGTGATGCAATTTAATTTTGATGTTTGCTGAGTTCAGCTTGACCTACAAAATGGTAATTGGTATAGGCATGTATGGATGAGAAATTACAGAGACAGAAAGAATCAGACCAGAGACAGAAAGGTAGCCATCAGGAGGGCACTGAATGAATACTCAGCTAACCCAGTGATTTTATTTCCCCTGAGCATTTTATACCAAGCAAAGGGGAAGGGCAGTTACAGACAGGTGTAAATGCTTCTTCAGTTCTGAAAACAGAAGACACCTGGTAACTACACCTTTGGCCAAAGCATCCTGTTATGCAGCCTTGCTGGGCAAAACAAGCTCCTGCTCTCTGACCTTGAGTCAAGATGGAACCAGACCACACTATGGAGTCCCAGTGTCCTCTACAAATGTTTCTTTATTGCTTTTTTGTCCGGGATGACCTGTCTACTGCTAAAACTGTGACGTTCACACTCACTACTATTAGCATATAGGACTCTATCCAGTTAAATCTGCTAGTATTTTTTTCTTCCTACTGGGTAGACTCCATTATAAATATAAAATGGCCTTCTCTTTCCTCTCTATTTTAATGTAATGTCTATTTTACCTGAAAGAAGTATAGTTACTTATACTTTCTGTAGAATTCCATTTGCATGCAAAACTATATTCTGCTCTTTTACTTCTATTTTGTATATGGTCCAGAGAATTGGTGTGTTTCTTATAAGTAATACACAAGTGTATCTTGTGTTTTGTCCATATCATCATTCTATGTCCTATAAATGGATAGTTTAATCCACCTAAGGTAGTTACTATTATTTTACTTGTTTTCTTTTAGAGTCTTCATAATAATGATATAAATGATTTATATGCCACTCTTACAGTATATGCTACCCAGTTTTATGTCAACTTGACACAAGCTACAATCGTCTGAAATGAGAAAACATCAATTGAGAAAATGTTCCTACCAGCTCAGACAGTAGGCAAACCTGTAGGGAGCTGCATTGTACCGCGCCCTAAAGATGGCGCCGGTTTCCGCCTACAGCCCTCCCAAGGGCTAGTGCTCTAGGGAGTAAACAACTCCTTTTTTGGCTGTAGGCAAGGATGGTGGCTTGCTTCCGCATCCTAGGACCTATGGGCGATGTCCACGTAACTTACTGGGGTTGGAGGCCCAGAGGGTATTTAGCCACAAGCGGGCTTCCCCCCCCCCCAGGGGTCAGAAGTCAGAAGATTGTACAAAGGTCCTGAATAAAATGGCTGGAGAGAAGAATCCTGAGTCGCGTTCTTCCTTGCTGGCGAGGTTGGGCATGACACAAACCTGTTGGGCATTTTCTTAATTAGTGATTGGTGCAGAAGGGCCCAGCCCAGTGTGGTGTCCTCCTTGGTCTGACTGTCCTGGGTTCTATAAGAAGGCAGACTTCAAAAGCTGTGATGAGAAAGTCAGTAAGCAGCAGCATCATGGCCTCCAGGTTCCTGCCCTGTTTGAGTTCTTGTCCTAGCATCCTTCAGTGATTAAATATTAATGTGGGATCATTAGTAAAATAGGCCCTTTCCTCCCCAAGTTGCTTTTCGTTATTGTATTTCCTTATAGGAAACCCTAAGATATAGTATTAAAACATTCTAAATTAGTTTATATAATTAACTCTATTAATTCTAACAGTGAGTTTTACACCTTTTATGTATTTTTCCT
Source organism: Sigmodon hispidus (assembly GCA_004025045.1). Taxonomy (NCBI): domain Eukaryota; kingdom Metazoa; phylum Chordata; class Mammalia; order Rodentia; family Cricetidae; genus Sigmodon; species Sigmodon hispidus. The sequence continues at coordinate 9,159 of PVIH01029489.1, forward strand.
TATTCATTAATAGCCCTTTCACTGTGATAATTTCCTTTAGCATTTCCTGTAACAACAGGTCTAGTAAAGATCTGTTCTTTTTTATTTTGTTGGTCTTAGATTTTTTAAATTTGAAATATAGCAGCCTAGGAAAAGCTGCCATGCAGGTGTTGGGGGGTGTGACTGACTAGGCTGCCACCTGGGCTCAGATCCAGTGATTTGAGTGTGTTGACTGCATCAATTACTCCATCTTTGAGCTGCTTGACCCCAAGGAGGATCAGGTGCTACAGAAGTAGATCCAGGAGCATGTCATTGCCATTAAAACCTGAATCATATCTGTGATCAAAGATTATGGCAATCACTGACTCTTGCTGAGGGACCCATGAGAGTGAGAAATTAAAGAAGGCCCTACAGAGCCTGCAGTAGCTCTGAAACATCTTTTGAAAAAGGTAAGTCCTACCTGACTCAGTCTTGATGTTGTGGAGAGAAAACTGGATTTGCCAGGAGTGGAGGCTGAACTAAGCAATATTGGGACCTTGTGACATTGGGACTGCCTGCCCATGGGGGAGATGGGGAGATGTGGAGAAGAAAGCATGACCTGATGTGGAGGGAGGGGGAAGGGACCTTGATTAGGGATATACAAGAATAGAAAATGTGACTTTGGCAGAGCATGTCCCCACACAATCTGTAGCAGACAGAGATAAACTCTGACTGCCATAGTCCCTCCAGCTGCTGCTGAGGGAATTTGCATGGCCACCCCACCTCCAACTGAGCAAACAGATAAGGACTGGGGACCCTGAAGGACAGACTCAGACCCCGCCCAGAGTTGAGGAGGGATCAGCAGGCCTGAGCACCTGTATCCCTGCCAGGGAGAGTTGAGATCGGGTTGGTTCTGGTTCTGGTACCAGGTGCTGTCTGCAGAGCGTGTCCCCATGCACTCTGAAGCAGACAGAGATAAACTCTGACTGCAACAGCCCCCCAGCTTCTGCTGAGGGAATTTGCACAGCCACCCCGCCTCCAATTGGTCAAACAGAGAAAGATTGAAGACTTGAAATTCAGTCCCCTGCCAGGGCAGAGGTAGAGATTGAGCAGACCTTTTCCTTAGAGGTGACAGGAGGCACACAAGCCACAACTGACCAGCAGCCACCTAATCGTGAACCACTGAAGCCATGGGCAGACACCAGTGCAAAAATTTACATAAGAATATAAAGAACAACAAGGTAACTCCAGAAGAAAGAGGCTATTCTACAACTACAAGATCTGAACTGAGTAATGAATGAAGAGGAAACAGAAGGAAGCAACACCACAAATTCCTTTATGATGATCATCGAAGCACTCAAAGAAGATATGAAAAATTGCCTTAAAGAAATAGAAAATACAAACAAAAAATTGGAAGAGATGAACAAATCTATGAAAGAAAACCAAGAAAAAATAAACCAAAAAATTAAAGAAACATGCCAGGAACTAAAAGCTGAAATAGAAGCAATAAAAAAGGCACAAAATGAGGCAAAGATGGAAATAGAAAACCTGAAGAAAAAAGCTGGAACCACAGATACAAGCATAACAAACAGAGTTTAAGAGATGGAGGATAGAATCTCTGAGATGGAAGACTCAGTAGCTCAAATAGACATATCAGTCAAAGAAAATACTAAAACCAAAAAAGCCATAACTCAAAATGTTCAGGAAATCTGGGACACCATGAAAAGACCAGAATAATAGGAATAGAAGAAGGAGAATACCAGCTCAAAGGCACAGATAATGTTTTCAATAAAATCATAGAAGAAAACTTGCCTAACCTGAAGAAGGAAATGTCTATAAAGATACAAGAAGCTTACAGAACACCAAATCGATATGACCCCCCAAAAAATTCAGCGCGACATTATAATCAAGACACAAAACATACAGAACAAAGAAAAAACTTTAAGAGCTGCAAAAGAAAAGGGCCAACTTACATATAAAGGTAGACCCATCAGAATAAGACCTGACTATTCAATGGAAATGATGAAAGCTAGAAGGGCTTGGTTAGAAGTTATGCAGAAGCTAAAACAGCATGGCTGCCAAACTAGAATACTATACCCTGCAAAATTATCAATCACCATAAATGGAGTAAACAAGATATTTCATGACAAAGTCAGACAGAAAGAATATCTATCTACCAATCCAGTGCTGCAGAGAGTATTAGAGGGAAAACTCCCACCTAAGGACCACAGATACACCAATGAAACCACAATCAATAATTCCACAGAAGAATACTCCAGAGAAAGGAAATACAAACAAATTACCACCAAAAATGACAGGAAATATCAATTAATGGTCACTAATTTCCCTTAATATCAATGGACTCAACTCTCCTATAAAACTTCACACACTAACAAGATGGATACAACAACAGAAGCCATCCTTCTGTTGCCTACAAGAAACACACCTCAACCGCAAGGACAGACACAGGCTTAGGATAAAGGGTTGGGAAAAGATTTTCCAGTCAAATGATCCTAAGAAACAAGCGGGGGTTGCAATCCTAATATCTAACAAAGTAGACTTTAAGCTAAAAGCAATTAAGAGGGACCAAGATGGTCACTACTTATTCATCACAGGAAAAATGGGTCAAGAGGAGATTTCAATCCTGAATATTTATGCCCCTAATATAAAGGCACCTACTTATGTAAAAGAAACACTGCTAAAGCTGGAATCCCACATCAATTCTGAAACCCTAATAGTGGGAGACTTCAATACTCCACTTTCAACCCTGGATAGATCAACCAGACAGAGACTTGATAGAGAAATAAGGAGTCTAAAAGAAGTTATGATGCAAATGGATTTAATAGATATCTACAGAACCTTCCACCCAAAGGCAAAGGAATATACATATTTCTCAGCTCCTCATGGAACTTTCTCCAAAATTGACCACATAATTGGTCATAAAGCAAATATCAACAGAATCAAAAACATGGAAATAATCCCTTGTAACATATCAGATCACCAAGGCCTAAAGTTAGAGTTCAACAACATCAAAACCCAAAGAAAGCCTACCAACTCATGGAAACTAAACATCACTCAGCTCAACCATCTCTGAGTCAAGGAAGAAATTAAGAAAGAAATCAAAGCCTTCCTAGAATTTAATGAAAATGAATCCACAACATATCCAAACTTGTGGGACACAATGAAAGCAGTCTTAAGAGGAAAATTCATAGCACTAGATGCCTACATGAAAAACCTAGAGAAATACCACACTAGAGACCTAACAGCTCAGCTGAAAGCCTTAGAACAATTAGAGGCAAACTCACCTAGGAGGAGTAGAGGCAGGAAATAATCAAACTTAGAGCTGAAATCAATACAATTGAAACGAAAAGAATAATACAAAAAATCTAAGAGTTGGTTCTTTGAGAAAGTTAACAAGATAGATAAGCCCTTAGCCAAACTAATAAAAAAACAGAGAGAGAGTGTCCAAATCAACAAAATCAGAAATGAAAAAGGGGACATGTGACAACAGACCCCCAGGAAATTCAGAGAATTATCAGATCATATTTTGAAAATCTGTATTCCACAAAAAAGAAAAACTTAGAAGAAATGGACAGCTTTCTGGACAGGTACCATCTACCAAAATTAAATGAAGATCAGATTAATTACCTAAACAGGCCTATAAATCTTAAGGAAATTGAAGCTGTCATTAAAAACCTCCCCAAAAATAAAAGCCCTGGTCCAGATGGTTTCAGTGCCGAATTCTACCAGACATTCAAAGAAGAATTACTACTGTTACTCCTCAAACTATTTCACACAGTAGAAACTGAAGGTATATTGCCAAATTCCTTTTATGAGGCCACAATTATCCTAATACCCAAGCCACTCAAAGACACAACAAAGAAGGAGAATTACAGACCAATTTCCCTCATGAATATTGATGTGAAAATTCTCAACAAAATTTTGGCAAACCGTATACAACAATGTATAAAAATTATCATCCACCACGACCAAGTAGGCTTTATCCCAGAAATGCAGGGCTGGTTTAATATATGAAAAACTGTAAATGTTATCCATCATATAAACACACTAAAGGAACAAAACCACATGATCATATCCTTAGATGCGGAAAAAGCCTTTGACAAAATCCAACACTCCTTTATGATTAAAGCCCTGGAGAGATCAGGAATAAAGGGAGAATACCTAAATATAATTAAGGCGATTTACAAGAAGCCGATAGCCAGTATCAAACTTAATGGAGAAAAACTGAAAGAAATCCCACTAAAGTCAGGAACTAGACAAGGATGTCCTCTCTCCCCTTATCTATTCAATATAGTTCTCGAAGTTTTAGCTAAAGCAATAAGGGAACGAAAAGAGATTAAGGGCATACAAATTGGAAAAGAAAAAGTGAAGCTATCTCTATTTGCAGATGATATGATTGTATACATAAGTGACCCACAAAATTCTTCCAA
>PVIH01029490.1:0-13567 GCA_004025045.1 Sigmodon hispidus
CCCTCACTGGGGGATTCTAGGTAGGGGCTCTACCACTGAGCCACACTCCAGCCCCTCACTGGGGGATTCTAGGCAGGGGCTCTATCACTGAGCTACTTTATTCCAATTTCATTCAAGTTTCATTGTTTTCTCTCTGCCCTGAGGATGGAACCAGGGTCTTGCGTGTGCTAATCCACCTGTGAGCTGCTGCCATGCCAATTCATTAGTTTTAATTTACATAGTTTTCTGAGAACCAGAATGAATTCTTTCACTGTCCTATATTGTCCTGCCTGGCAATCCAGAAGACAGAGAGTGGCCTGAAAGGCCCCTTTCTGTGAGAAGAAGAAAACTCAAGAGGAAGAGAAGTTCTCTACTGAGGAGGCTCAGGTCTGCTAAGAAAGGAAATGCATGCTGCTTCTGCTGTGATAGCTCAGATTACAGACGTTCCAGACAGAAAGGCAGACAGACATAAGTGAAGTAATAAAAAATAAAATATAGCCTGGAGATGTGATTCAGTAGTATAGTGCCTGCCTGGCCTGCAACAGACCCAGGGCTTAATCGCCAGTATCAACCAAACCAAGCCAAACCAGACCAAAAAACGGACCTAGTGACATCACCTCTCAGGCAAGCTACTCAGAAACAGAGGCAGGAGGATTGCATGTGCATGCATGTGTGTGTGTGTGTGTGTGTGTGTGTGTGTGTGTGTGTGTGTAGATGTGTGTCCCTGTGTGTTTGTGTGTATGTGTACCCGTGTGTGTGTACCTATGTGTGCATGTGTGTGCGTGTGTGTGTGTGTGTGTGTGTGTGTGTGCTGGCCCATGCGTGTGGTTTAAGTGTCTTTCTCTACCACTCTCCATCTTATTTTTTGAGACCCTGTCTCTCACTGGATCCAGAGCTCACCACTACCTCAATGGCTGCTCGATGATCTTGAAGAGGCTGCCTGTCTCTTTCCCACAGCACCAACTCCACAGGGCACCTCAACCACCTAGTTTTAAATCTGAGCCCTTGCCAGGTGGTGGTGGTATATGCCTTTTATCCAAGCCCTCGGAGGAGCAAGGCACAGCTCTTTGAGTTCAAGGCCAGTCTCTTCTACAGAGCAAATTTAGGACAGCCAACGCTACACAGAGAAAACTTGGGTCAAAAAACCTAAATACACAAATAAATAATAAAATAAACGGGAGGGCCACAAATTCAGGCAAGGAGCACATGACCTACTAAGCCATTTCCCTGATTCTTACTCTTTCTGAGGCAGGATTTCGTCCAGCCCAGGTTGGCTTCACTGTGTAGCTGAAGCTATACCCAATCTTTCTGTCTCTACCTGCAGGAGTGAGATGCTAAACTGGATCTCTGCACAGTAGCAGCAGAGGGCATTCGTGTATGTGTGTGTGTGTGTGTGTGTGTGTGTGTGTGTGTGTGAAGGAAGAGAGGGCTCTGGTCTTGGCTCATTTTATAACTACTTCACTCCCACTCAGCCAGCTTCACCCATTTGTGATGGTGACACACTTGTGACATAGTCATCTTTTACAGGCCCCACCTTTTGATACCATTAGTGTGACAAATTTCCGTGTGAGTTTTGAAACCACAGCAGGTGACGGCTGTAGGGATCTCTCAGGAGAAATATCACAGGCATGGCTGTCATCCCATAGTCACTCTTGACAGCTCAGATAGGTTAAGATTCATTTTGGTTGGAAGCAATAGAAACCCACTCAAAGTAGCTCATGTGGGGGGAAGTGTACTATACGGGGGAAAAAGATGTGTGAGAGACTCTGACAGAAACATTTTGGCATTGACTTGTAAAGTTGAATATATGCAAGTTCTAAAAACCCAAAACTATAGTCAGGTATGTCAAGAAGAACCCTCACACTGGTACAGACGCTGAGGAGAATCTTCTTTGAAGCCGAGTGTGGTGGCATACACCAGTAATCCTAGCATTTAGAGCACATGCTGGAGGATCAGGGGTTCAAGGCCAGGCCCAGCTGCACATGGTGAGTTCCACAGATTGAGACAGAGAAAAGAAAAGCTGTCAATTTCTCGGTCTCCCAAGCTAACAAACAACCTACATTCTGTCTGTGCCTGGGTCTCGCTATCAAGCCCAAGCTGGCTTTAAACTCACAATTCTCTTGCTCCTGAATGCTGGGCTTACAGAAGTGTGTTTCTGCACCTGGTTAGTCTTATTTTTCTTCCAGTGCTGGGCGATGGAGCTCAGGACAGCACACAAGCTAAGTATTGCCAGCTCTACCACTGAGTGACACCTCAGCGCCCCCAAATCTTCGCTCTTTGTAAACTATCCAATCACAGTCACAGATATTTGGAAGATGGCTTGAGGCATTGCCTCGGGCTTAAATCTACATGAAGTGATGGTGAGTCACAGACTCAGAGACACACAGCAGCTCCTGTGTGGTGATGTTTTGTTTGTGTTCTAATAAATAAAGCTTGCCTAGGGCTAGCCACTAGCTAACCATAGAGGCCAAGCAGTGGTGGCACACACCTTTAATCCTAACATTTGGGAGGAGGAAGCAGGAAGATCAGGAGTTCAAGGCCACTCTGGGCTACATGAGATTGAGCCAGTCTAAAAGAGAAACAGAGTCAGGTGGGTAGTGCAAGCTCAGGCCTTTAATCCCAGCACTTGGGAAATGGAGACAGGTAGTGATAAGGCTGGATGGAGAACTATAAGGCTGGCAGAGACAGGATCCGGCCCTTACGCCTGCCAGAGGATTTGGTAGAGCTAAGAAGTCTCTCTGGCAGCTGCTCCTTTACTTTTATTATTCACCCCTATATCTGACTCCAGGTTTTTATTATTATTAAGACCAATTAGAATTCATGATAGGCTCCTAGATCAGGAGTGAACAGACTCGGCCTGAAGGGACCCAGATGCTGCCTCACTCCGAACAGCTCATGAGCTCTAACTGTTGATCCCGGTTGCAATCACATACAGGGACAGATTTCATGATATGGCTGCCAGAATCCCCATGACACCCTCATTTCCCCCTTTCTCTCTCCCCAGTCATGTGTGTGTGTGTGTGTGTGGTGTGTGTGTGTGTGTGTGTGTGTTATGTGTGTCTCTGTCTCTCACTACTGTTGTAGAACAGCCCTCAGAGCATAATAACTCTTATCATTTTTACTGGAACATCTGTGACTACTCAAAGAGACCCTCAGGGTCAGGCTTATTGGGCCAGCAAGACTGCCTAGAGGGTAAAGCTGTGTGTCCCCAAGCCTGATGACCTGAGCTTGGACTCTGGGACCCACATGGTGGGAGGAGAAAACCCATCCACACAAATGGTCCTCTGATCTCTGTCCTTTTGTACACAAACTAAATAAATTAAATATAATAAAAATTTTAAATAAATCGGGTGGTGGTGATGCATGTCTTTATTTTTTTTTTGTACCCTCTTACATTAGAGGAAAAAAGCCTTGAACCCAGTGGGGGTTACCTGTCTAATATGTCTGTGTTTGTTTTCAGCTTGCTGACCGATTTAGAATCATCTGGGAGATGGGGAGGCACTCCTGTGGATGCTCAAAGAGTGTTTTCAGAAAGACTTAACTGAGCTGAGGAAGAGGACACACACTGAGTATGGGACATACTAATCCAGCGTTCTGGGGACCTAGACAGAATACAATGTTGGGGGAGGTTCCATGAGTACTGGTATTACCCTCTGCTGGCTTACCTCTCCATCATGATATGAGTTTAGCTGTGTCCTGCCCTCTATAACAAACCATCTGGAACCAAGTACATCTTCACCCCCTTAAGTAGTTTTGCTCAGGTGTTTGATCACAGAAAGATGCATGTCTTTAATCCCAGCATTCGGGAGGGGAGGCAGGTAGAGGCCAGCCTGGTCTACAGAGTGAGTTCCAGGACAGCTAGGGATGTTACACAGAGAAACCCTGTCTTGAAAAACAAAACAAAAACAAAAAGATCAAGTCAACTATGATAGTCTTTAATCCCAGCATTCAGTAGGCAGAGGCACGAGGATCTCCAAGTATTCCAGGCTAGCCTCATCTACATAGTGAGTTCTAGATAAGCCAAGGCTACACTGTGAGAAGCTGCCTCAAAATCAATCAATTAATCAATTAATTAATTAATTAATTACAGTTTAAAAGAGATCAGGCCTGTTGATTGTTGACCTTCCCCCATGGAGGAAGAGAGTGTGGAAGGTCATTAAGCCTTTGCTTGAGATTCCAGCACCCTCTCCAACACATCATAACCCAGCAGCATATAATCTGCCTCACGTTCTTGTATCAGGAGGTTTTAGAATACGCAGAGTATAAAAACTAACCAAAGGGGGTTCTGTAGCAACCTCTGTTGTTAGCCACCAGCTCATAAATAACAAAAAACAGAGACTTCTTATTAATTATGAAAACTCAGCCCTAGCTTAGGCTTGTTCCGCTAGCTCTTATAACTTAAATTAGCCTCCTTCTATCAATCTGTGTTTTACTGTGTAACTTTCTTAAAATTCTTTTTTTATTTTTCATTTTACATGCCAACTACAGATTCCCCTCTCATTCCTCCTCTGACCATGTAGCTTTATAGCTTTCTCCATTCTATTTGTCCAACTCACTCCATGACAGGTTAGCATCTGACGCACACCTAGATTCTTCCTTACTTCCTCTCTCTCTTAAAGGAAGTCCCGCCTATATCTCCTGCCTAGTTATTGGCCAGTCATCTTTTTATTATACCAGTCACAGCAATACATTTTCACACAGTGTACAAATATCCCACAACAGGGCTCTGTACCTTTAGGAAGATGTGTAGTATCGCTCTTTGACCTCGGCAGCAGGAGTAAGATGACGTCATCCTTTGGGAACCATCACAATAAGATACATACTCACACTTTGTGCCTCTGCTGTGGCTCCAAAGCCTGTCACCTTCAGAAGTCGACCTGTGGCAAATGTGGATATCCTGCCAAGCACAAGAGAAAGTATAACTGGAGTGCCAAGGCTAAGAGACGGAACACGACCTGGACTGGGCAGACGAGGCACCTAAAAATTGTCTATCGGAGATTCAGACATGGATCCCGGGACAGGACAACACCTAAACCCAAGAGAGCAGCTGCTGCAGAGTCCAGTACATTTTGAGGATTTCAATCAGTCATAAAATAAATGTTTTGTTTTTGTTTGTTTGTTTGAAAAAAGGGAGATGTGTATCACCCTTTTCTGCTGCCAGGAGGCCACCTATGTTCTCTCTAAGTAAGCCCGGTAAACATATTGATTCACCAAGCTGGGCTTTGGTGGGGTTGGACTGGTGCCCCACCTGGCACCATCTGGTACCTCATCTGGAGGAGCATTCCTGTTTCTAACCTAAGGGAAATGTTCACTCAACTTTCTCTCTCTCTCTCTCTCTCTCTCTCTCTCTCTCTCTCTCTCTCACACACACACACACACACACACACACACACATGTACCGAGGCTGAAGACATTCTTCAGTGTTACACTTACACAATCACAAACAAACTCGATGTCACGAACAAATGTATTTGTCACTGTGTTATTCAGAGTCTAAAGTCACAAGTATAAACATCTGGGGATCCAGGGACCCTGGGAAGGAAGTGGTTCATAAAACCTAAGCTCCTGGAATAAAACTCTGGGAAGGAGGTAACTCATAAAACCTAAATTCCTAAAATGTCCTACAACAGTATTCAAGGACACATTTCAGGTCCCAGCAGAGCAGGTGGAAAGGTTAAAGGTGATAGAAACCTCCAGGCACTCTCGGTCTCCAGGGAGGACAGGGCTGGCTCAGAGGCTGCCGAGGCTCAGGGCTCCCAGACACTGCTGACCCCAATGCCCTCCCTCTCCAGACTCACCTTCCTCCTGGAGTTTGTACAACCAGGAGAAGAGATGGCAATTCTGGTACCTGGGATGTGGGCTGAGCCTGCATCTATTGGTAGCCAAGGAGGCTGTGAGCCTGGAACACGACACAGAGGAAGCCTTAGTGGGCAAAGCTATGAGATGAATGGCCAGGATCCGGGATTTAGGACTGTGTACAATCATAAACTAGGAGTGAATATTATGCAGCGTGGGAAGGGTCCAGTTTAGACTCAGTGGCTCGAGTCTGACATGTTCCTCACAGGATAACTGTTGAAAGTTTTCTTCCCAGCTGGTGGCACTATTTGGGGGGAGACTGGAATCTTTGAAAAGTGTAGTCTGGCTAGAATAAGCTTGTCACTAGGGTGAGGCATATTTAGTTGTATGTGTATGAGTGTTTTGCCTGAGTGTGCGCTGTGTGGTGCAGTGTCTCTAAAAGCCAGAAGAGGGCATCAGATCCCCTGGAACTTGGGTTAAAGTGGTTATGAACCACCATGTGGGTGCTGGGGTGTTATGCCCATGTCCAGGATTTCCCAATGACCACCACGGAGTTGGACATGCTGTAACATGCATGAGGGTTTTATTGTTACATACAGGTTCCAATGAACCCAGGTCGATAGCTTTGTTCCAGCGCAGTGGAAGGCTAACGACCCGAGTCCCAATGGGCGGGGTCTTTAAAGAAATACATAGGTAAGCAAGGTGCAACAAGTTTTGGCATTCCAGTATTGGACAAACGGGGGGCAGATACAGTAGCTGTTAGCTGAACCTTCTGGCGCAAATCTAACTTTTGAATCTATTGGCTGTCAGATACACTGGCAGACCTGGGCCCCGCCCTCAGATACCAAACGTACTGATGAATCCAGGTCCTCACACTGGGAACCGTACCCAAATTCCCTGTAAGAGCAGCTAGTGCTTCTGGAGGTGATACCTGCCCCTGGTTCCTGCCTCCCTCTCTGCTCTTCGGGCCTTTGGTGATATGAACAGTCTGGGCCACATGCTGCCTCTGCCCAACACGAGATGATCTGATATGATGTCCCCCTCCACAAGGACCTGAAAGCTCTGAATCTGTGAGCCAAATCAAAGCCTTGCTCCTTTATGTTGTCTCTCTCTGAAATAGTGAACACCGAGTGATGAATACAAAGATATCATCTAGGACTGAGTCAGCTCGTCACTCTCCGGGGCCTGGGTCATCTCAGCCTGCAAGGGTGCGGGGCACTTGGACACCTGGGTAAGAAAACAGACATAAGATTTCAGGTGAGAACAGCTGTTAAGAGAAACAATGGAGGGAAACATCCAGTGCTGGCTACAAACGCTGCGAAGAACTCACAGCCTGTAAGAGAGAGAGAGCACGGTAGGCACAAGAAACGGAAGACAGAGGAATCAATGAGAGAAGCAGATGAATGGGCCAGCAGAGGGCAGGCTGGGACTGACTCCAAGTCACCCATAGCTGCCTGTGAACCCCAGGCTCCCCCCCTTCAACCCTCCCCCCAAGGCAAAAGCTGCACCAGACGGCAGCCGCTCTAGCTAGAAGACAAGGTCACAGGCTAGCCCCTGTGGGAGAGGTGAATATTATCCCCATGCAGATGGGAGGAAGGTAGCCCCTGTAGGACGTATAGGGTAAAAGAGTCAGGCAAAGAAACCCACCCTGGCTCTGAGCCAGAGCCAGGGAAAGAAACTGACCCTGGCCCTGGAGCTCTGAGCCAGAGCCAGGGAAAGAAACACTTTTGCCCTGAAACCAGAGCCAAATCTGCCTCTGGCCAATTTCGCAGAAAAGTAACCAATTCCTGAGCACGGGATCTAGCCAATCCAAGCTCAAGGACTGAAATCTGACCAATCTCCGCATTGAAAATCTCCTTGGAAAGACTCTGCCCCCTAAGAAGCCCTATTTAAGCCCTGGGCCTGTTCAGTTCAAGGCTACCCTTTACCTGCTGGCTTCTCCCACTCGGGGCTGAGGAAGCCGCTCTCCTGGATTCTTTTATCCCAATAAATCTCTTGAATGAGGTTTGGATGAGGACCTTCTGGTAGCCAGAGCTGAGTGGTTAAAGCTATAACACTTTAGCTGGGGAAACCTTCCCCGGGCTAGCAAAGTTGTTACACTCCCAAACCAGAGCAGGACTGTAACACCACCAGAGCAGGACTGTAACACCTCGCTGGGGAGGCCCTCCCCGCCTGAGCAGAGCTGTTAACCCTGGGGAAGCCTTTCCCTGAAGCAGGGCTGTAAGCTGCTGCCTATACTTACTGTGGCCTGTGATGTTCATTGGCTCCCGATTGCCAGGATCCTTTCCATCCGAGCTGTAATGATCAGTATGCGTGGGCTCCTGATTGCCGGGATCTCTTTACATCTGAAACACTTACAGGAAGGGTGCAGGTTCCCCCCCACAGAAGATGAAGTTAACTCCAAAATGTCTTGCATTCCCTAAATGATTCACTCTTTGCTCACATCACCTATTCCTGGCTCCTGAATCTCTACCCCAAGGTGCTTGTCTCTCTGGGTGGTCCAGGGTCTCCCATTTGGAATCTCTGGCCTCATACTTCTTTTCATCTTCCAAGTGTGAAAATATTCAGCTCTCTCCGGAATCTCAGCCTGGCCTGGACTCCACCCTGCCAGGTCAGCCAGGCGGGGCTGCAGAGCGTGAGGAGGAAAATGGTGTGAGGTCTGTACCCGCCGCTAGGGGGAGCATCAGGCTCAGGGAGGCCGGAGCGTGACAAGGCCTGCTGACGTCAGGGAAGGAGGCCCTTAAGAAGGTGGAGCCCTCTGCAGGACCACATTGGCCAGAGCCAAGAAGGAGGAGGATGTGAACGTTGATGTGGAAGAATATTTTAGGGTTTGACTTCTCAACTCCTGCCAAAAATGGAGAGGGCTTGTTGGACACCCAGAAAATGTCCAAAGAAAGAGGCTGCCTAGAGGGGAAAGACCTTCCAGAAATACCATGCTGTCTCCCCCATCAGCTCCATACCCTTAGGACATGGAAGCCAGACATACGTAAAAGCCAGCCTGTGCTCAGTAGAAGGGGACAGTGTGTGTGAAAACAACCCCCTGCTGCCTACCCTAACTCCATCCCATGGACAGGACTTCTGACCTGTCACCTCCACTCATGGAACATAGAAAATTCACCCATATTTTTACTCATTCTAAGTAGACTTTAAAATCTGCTTGTATGAGTTTCTCATGGCTGCTGTAACAACTCACCAGAGACTCAGTGATTTAAAACTCAGAATTCTCAGCTGGGGGTGGTGGTGACACAGGCCTTTAATCTGCGCTCAAAAGGCAGAGGCAGGCAGATCTCTGAGTTCTAGGCCAGCCTGGTCTACAGAGTGAGTGCCAGGACAGCCAGGGCTGTTACACAGAGAAATCCAGCCTCAAAAAACCAATAATAGTAATATAATAATAATAATAATAATAATAATAATAATAATAATAAATCAAACAAAAAGACTCCCAGACATCCCACTGATAAGAGGCTAGATCAACAAAATATAATGCAGCCTTCAAAAGGCAGAGTGTTTCAACATGTGCTCCATCAGAAATGAACTCTGAGGATGTCAGAGCATCTGAGAATGTCAGAGCAAGCAAGATAAGCCAGGCAAAAGAACCAGCACTGTGGCCGCACTAATAAGATGTCCCTGGAGAGGTCAGTTTCATGGTAACAAAAGGGAAAGTAACAGCTGTCAGGAGGCAGAAGAAACTGGTGTTTAAGCGGACACTGCCATTCAATGCATGATGAACAGATCGGCCACTCTATTTTGTTGTTGTTGTTTTTAAAATATTTATTTTTATTTTATGTGAATTGGTATTTTCCCTGCATGTATAACTGTGTAAGGGTGTCAGATCTTGGAATTACAGACAGTTGTTAGCTGCCATGTGGATGCTGGGAATCGAACCCGGGTCCCCTGGAAGAACAGTCAGTGCTCTTAACCTCTGAGCCATCTCTCCAGCCCTTTGTGGTTGTTTTATGGATTAATTTATTTTGACTTTATATGTATGAGTGGCTGCATGTATATAAATGCATCGTGTTTGTTTATTGTTTATAGAGATCGGAGGGGCATGGTATCCTCTGGTCCGGAGTTGGAGGTGCACGCCTTTGTGAACAGCCATGTTGGTGCTGAGAACCACACTCAGGTCCTGTCCGAAAGCAGCAGTAAGGTCTCTCTGGGCTGCTACTTTGTCTTTAAAGACAGGAAAAAACTAGCTAGCCCAGGCTGGCCTCAATCTCTTGGCCCTCCTGTCTGCCTCCCCTTCCTAAGTGCTAAGATTATGCATGTGATCCGACTTACTCAGGAAGATGCAAAGATTTCTGGGAATCCATTGCTGAACGTGACTGGAATTGAGATGATCAGACTTTGCCCTTCATAATGAATATGGTGAACCAATGAGATGGCTGAGCAAATAAGGCACTTCCGGCCAATTCCGACGGCTGGAGCTCAATCTCTGAGACCCACATGGCGGGAGAGAAACCGACTCCCCAAAGGTATCCTCTGATCCTCATTTGTGTGTCATCCCATGTGCATGCCCCACAAGTAAATAATACATGTGGGAAAGTGCGCGGAATATGGAGGTAATATGTGTATTTTCCACAATAGAAAATTTAAAGTGGGGCTGGAGAGATGGCTCCGTGATTATAAGAGAACTTGCTGCTCTTGCAAAGGGCTGACGTTTGGTTCTCAGAACCCACATAATACATAACCACATTAGCTTCAGCTTCTGGACACACACACAAGGATAGAAAATAATAATAAATTTAAATGTTTTAAGTTAAACACAACTGAGAGTAACAGCCTGCACTTACAACCAGGTTCCACGCGAAGAAGGCAAGCTGTAGCTGTGGGTGGGCGTTATTCCAGGGATCCTCTGTCTCCTCTCTGTCCAGTTCCCAGGCTCCCACCTACCCATTTCCTCCCAAGCTCTAGGTTTGCTCTGAGGACACCGGACCAGCACTCATCCCCTGGTCATAGGCTCCAAGTTCTTGTGACACTCAGAGTAACACATTCACGGAGCTCGGGGAGAGGGACACCTGGAGACCACTGCTCAGACTCCACACACTTGTCACAACACAGAACACAGCAGCCACTGTACCTGTCCCCGAGTGCCCTCAAAGCTCATCTCACACCACACTGTGTCAGACATCCCCAATACCTTTCTGCTTCTCAGTTACAGCAGTTATTACAATGATGGTTTTCCACTGTGCAGAGGGGGAAGCTGGAAATTAGCTCGGTACACGGAAAATGTTTTGATCTCTGCACCTAATGAACACCAGGTTCCCATGTCCTGTGTGGCCTCGATGGCACTGCAGAAGATGAGGGAGCTTTGAGAGGCTATCGTGGGGACTCTGTGTGACAATAGTTATGGAGACCTGGCATGGGAGCAGAGTAGGACCTCTCCTTCACCCAAATGGATCTCCAGATTAAAACTCAGGCCTTCAGGTTTGGAGGCAAGCACTTCACCTGCTGAGCCATATAGCTAACCCTTGTCAAATACATTTACATTCCTCTGTGTGCATGCATGAGTATATGCGTGAGCTTGGGCATGCGTTCCTGGGTTTGTGCTTCCGTGCATGCATGCGTGCGCGTGCGCGCGCGCGCGTGTGTGTGTGTGTGTGTGTGTGTGTGTGTGTGTGTGTGTGTGTGCGCGCGCGCGCGCGCACTTGACACAACAAGCAAATATGAAGGTCAAAGAACCAAGGTCAGCTCTCTCCTACTGTGGGTCTCCAGATTAAGGTAGACTCAGGTCATCAGGCTGGGTGACAAGAGCCTTTACCTACAGAGCCATCTAGCCAGCCTGGAAAGGCTGTCTCCCGAAAGAGACATTTTAGAATCACAATTGAAAGAATATGGGGCTGGAGAGATGGCTCAGCAGTTAAGAGCACGGTCTACTTCTTCTAGAAGACCCGGGTACGATTCCCAGCACCCACATGGCAGCTAACAACTGTCTGTAGTTCCACTTCCAGGCAAACACCAAGGCAAATAAATAAATAAATAAATAAATAAATAAATAAATAAATAAATAAAAAAGAATCAGGGAGATGGCTTAGGAGAGAAAGTGTTTGCCTCTCTAGTGTGAGGACTGACCTTAGAATCCCCTAGAACACATCTAAGAGCCAAGTGGACATTGGTGACCTGCCTGTGACCAAAGAACTCAAAGCTGAAGACAGGGGGATCCCCAGGACAAGTTGTCTATCTGAAACAGTGACTCTGGTTCAGTGAGGGACCCCACCTCAAAAACAAAGTGGAGAGTGACTGAGAGAGACACATGATGACCACCTACAGCCTCCACATGCACACACATGTGCACCTGCAAACATGTGCGTTGTACAAGTATGACCACCACACACGTAAGAACAGGAGAAATTTTGCAGCATCATGTTTGAGTGACACTCAGACCTACATCCCCTGGGACACAGAAGAAGATGAGCAGAACAAGAGCAGTATCTAGGACAATCCAACTGGACGATGCTTTCAGATGTGACCATTGACACACATGAGGACTGTGTTCAGTACCACATGATAGACAGTAGATAAACAATTAAGAACAGGGGCACAGGACCTCATGTAGCCCAGGCTGGCTACAAGTTCAATGAGTAGACAAGGATGACCTTGGACTGACCCTCTTTATTTATTTATTTATTTATTTATTTATTTATTTATTTATTTATTTAAAACTTTATTTACTTATTTATTTGCCTTGGTGTTTGCCTGGAACTGGAACTACAGACAGTTGTTAGCTGCCATGTGGGTGCTGGGAATCGAACCCGGGTCCTCTGGAAGAGCAGACGGTGCTCTTAACCGCTGAGCCATCTCTCCAGCCCCGGTCTGACCCTCTTGACTCTACCTCCTGAGTGCAGGGATTCCAGGTATCACAAAAGACTTAATGGCTGGAAAGCTCTGGTCTGTCTGGTAGGTCAGAGATGCTGCCTATGTTAAAGGTCAGGGTGGTGAATGCCTGGAAAGCTCTGGTCTGTCTGGTAGGTCAGAGATGCTGCCTATGTTAAAGGTCAGGGTGGTAAGTAGCACATGTGCAGACAGACATCCATGGATAAGGTTCATTATGAATGGGGCTGAGGATGTGACTCAGTGGGTCACTCCTGGCCTAGCATGCATGAGGCTGTGGGTTCGTTCGCACTGTGTAAAACCAGATGTGGTGGCACACACCTGTCCCCCCAGCACTAGGGATGTGGAAGCAGGTGAGTGAGAAGGTCAATGGCAGCCACAGCTGCACAGGAAGTTTGAGGCCAGCCAGAGCTACAGGAGACTGTGTGTCATCATAAAATGCTGTCTTTGGGAATGGAACGCTGAGTCATCCCTCTCAGCAGCATGCTTTGTCTTCTTGAAGATTCCAGAGGAGAAGATGACAGAGGGCAGAGAACTCTGTCCAGCAGGGCGTCTTTGGGAAAGCAGGAGTGGCCTAGCATGGTGGTGAGGGCTGCAAACCCAGCAGTCCAGAGGGGAAATAGGAGAAACAGGAGTTGGAGGTCATCAGACTACATAGCAAATTGGAGGCCAGCCTGGGCTACCAGAAGTCATGTGTCAAAAGCTAAAACAAAGGACAGCATAGAGACCTGCTGCCAACCTCTCAATCCATAGAGAAGAGTCTTGGCCAGGACAGCCCAAGAAGAGCCCACCCAATGGAAACAATTTGCTATCCACCCAGGGGCAGAAAGCAGTAGCCCAGGCTAGACCACAGAGCTCAAGGTAAGCAGGACTGTCCCTGTAGAGCTGAAGCTGTGATCCTTTGCCATGACAGCTAAAGAAAGACTCGATGCCAGGACACACACAACACACCACAAAGGTCTTT
>PVIH01029491.1:0-13566 GCA_004025045.1 Sigmodon hispidus
TAGAAAGAGTACTGTAGCAGAACAATTTTAAAAACATTCAAATGCTAAAATCTAAAAATCCATATTAAATTATATATATATAATTTAAATTTATATTGCATCTACTCAAAGATGGTTTATAATTCTGCCAACTTGGGAAGAAGTAGGAAAATAATTTATTTTACAACATGTTACATAATGACCTATGTATAACTACTACAAGTAGAATGCATAATATCTGAGAGTTATAATTTAAGATATTTAAAACACTTAAAAATTATTTTTTATATATCTTCATTACTTGGTGATTTCACATCATGCACCCATCAAACTCAGATATCAGACCTCTCTGATTCATGCTCACTCTTATAATCTTCCCATTTACAAAACTGCCCATTCATGCTGCTCATTTACCTACTGGAGCATGATTAAACTCCTTGTGGCCAGACCCTTAAAGAAAACAACTTGCAGGAGAAAGCACTGAATTCCTGGTAATATTAAACAACATTGACATTTGCTATTAAAATGGAAAGCAAGATAGTATTTTAGCCTGATACTATTTCTTTATTAACAAAGATTTAAAACTTGTAGTTATTAGCATTTCTTTTAGTGAAGTATTACTTTCTTCAATAATTTGAATCTTAGGTAATATAAAATATGCCATACTAACTCACCTTTTAAATCTGGTAAAGAAAGTGACATAATAGTAATTTGTTAATATAGGGAGATTTTTGAGATATTAAACATTGTAATATTTTTCTGATACTATTGTTGGCCCAAAATGTTACTACTGTATAATAAACTATAAAATGCTAATAATAATGAATAAAGATGCTTTAAAAAATCTTCCTGGTGCCATAATGTAACAACTTTAATGAACACGGTCTCTTTTAGGTCTGGATCTGCCATTTATGATGATGCCTCATCCCCTACTTCCAGTCAGCTTACCTCCTGCATCAGTTGCCATGGCAATGAATCAGATGAATCATCTCAATACTATTGCCAACATGGCTGCTGCAGCTCAGATTCACAGTCCACTCTCCAGAGCTGGTGCCTCTGTTATAAAGGTAGGAATCACTATTCTGAAGAAGACAAAGTTATTTTTTATATAGCAGCTTTAATAAATATTGGCAGTATCACAAAATCATCAGTAATAACACATAGATCATTGATTCCATTACTGTGCATTGTTTTTATCTGATTTCTTACTAGGCCTGCCAGGTTTTGTTATTGTTTGTGTTTATTTTCTTTCTTCTGCCACAGATCTTTTATTCAATTCTTGTGTCTTGAAATCAAATGCACAATGTATAGTAAATATGGTGAAACTAATCACAAAGTGGAAGGTTATGTAAAATACATACTCATTTGTGGTTAAAACAATGTAAACACTGTACATTTTTTGAAGTTTGAGATAAAAGTTATTCTTTACTGTACAGTATATAATCAGACAGGCTTCAAGGCCAATTTAATTTGCGAGTGATTCATTGAATGACCTGAATTATGATACCTCACAATCCAAAATATATTTTTTCAATCTTAAAATGAAAATCACAGTAAATTTTTATCTCATTTATCCTCTGGCAAAGTAGTAAAAATAGAAACAAAATAAGTAGTAAAATATAAACAAAACAAAAGAGTATGGCTGGGGAAAGGCTCAGTTGATAAAATGCTAACATTCAAAACATGTAGAACTGAGTTCAGATTACCAACACCACATAAAAAGCCAGCTATTGTCATGTAAATCTGTAACCCAAGCACTGGCTGGGTAGAGATAGCCATACTCATGGAGCATGGTATCCAATCAGTCTAGCTGGTCAGTGAGCACTAGGTTCTGTGAGAGACTGTCTCAAATCATAATGGGAGAAAAATCTAGTGAAAGACAACTGATGAAAACCACTGAGCTACACAGGAACACACACACACACACACACACACACACACACACACACGCGCAGGCACAGATGTATGCACATGTACAAATGCATACAACTATGCAAGCAGACTATACATATATGCACATAAAATCAAAACCCAACAAACATTAAGAAAACAGTTGTGATAATTGGTCAAACAATAAAAAATCACATGTCGTAATTTTTTAAAGTTTGTGGCAATTAGGTGATGAAAAATGAATTATATGTTATAATTACTACTGTTTGCTGCTATTTAGACCCATGCTTTTTCTTCTGTTTCAATTAGTAAATGATCTTTATTTTCGAATCTGTATTTTCTTTGGATGTAGAGATGATATATAAGATGCTAAGAGAAAAGTCAGTCAGTGAAGCCCAATTATTAGTGCCTTCGTCCCTTCATTTATTAAAAAAATATTTTATCATTCATGTGTATTCAACTAGAAAGCAAAGGAATAAAATATATTTTCTAACTCCCAAGAGCTTAAAAACTAAATATGAAGTAAATGTGTATTCAATTTAAATTGCAATATGAATAAAGATAATGGATAATATATGTAAATCACCAAATGTTAAGGAAAAGAGAGAGAGGAGATCAAGCTTGGAGAAGAGGTACTATATAAGAAAATGCACTAGAGTTGATGGGCTTCAACTTGAAAAATGATGATTTTTATAAAGTCTCATATATATTTCATTAGTAAAGTGGAAGTTTGTTTACATTATATAACTTAACATATTTATTGTCCTATTTATTTCAATATATTTACAAAATCTTAACTCAGTTTACAGTTGCTTTTGTGAGCAAAGTACTCAAAGACATTACTTAAACTATAGACTATATTTTCCATTATTTTGGAACTGGTTTGTTAGAGGTAAGAAACAACCTCACAAAAATTTAGGAAATTCTACTAACAAATAGAAAATTAATAATAATGTACTCAAGTGTAAGAAGGTACCTTTTGAACTTTCATCTTTATTTTAAAGGAAATTGCTTCAAATGAGCTTTTTTTGTGAAGCACAGTCTTAAACTTCAATTTATTTTCTGTGGAAATTGGGCAAACATACATTTTGAGAAATTTTATTATAATAAACTATTAGAATAAAGATAGATTAATTCATTTACATTTATAAAATAATCTTTGCTAGGATTTTAGTCAATAAATGTTGCTCATTATTTTAGAGAATATCTGAATTAAATTAATAATTTGTCCAAACTATACATAATCACAAATTTTATTGTTTAGTATACAGAAATAAATGTTATAAGTACAAAATTTGGCTTCCTTATGATAAATTAATTTTAGATTAAGTCTCAGTGACATGCTTCATAAAACATCTTGGTCAATTTAAAAACCAAGTACATATCAAAATTTAATATGAAAATGAGGGACTAAGACAAGTTTCGAAACTTCAGTGTACTTCATTTTACTCAGTTAGTCAAAATTCACAAAATACTTGCCAAATTACATATGCTATTTTCCATTTTACTACCAACTTTATGTTAAAATTTTTACTAAAAGCTAATATGCCATATTTTTCTGTAATTTTCAGCTTCCTTAAAATGAATACACATGATGTAATAACAATTTACAGAAAGGGAAACTATAAAATTGATAGCAATGGGGTTGTACAGATGTGCTTGGAAGGAAGAAGGAAAAGAGAAAAATTGTGATTATTTTATAATCTCAAATATAAAACATTGGAAGTTATGTGGTAGATATGTGTGACTGAGTGCATCTTTCCAGAATACGTTTATAATATGTATATAATATAAATATATAGCTTCCATATTGTTATACTGCATGTTTGCTTGTTTGAATGCCCACAGATTTGATTGAACATGTCATTTAGTGTACTTACTCATGAATGTCCTATGTGATTATTCAAATTATTTTGAATAATATATACAGATAAAAAAGTTCAGATTGCCATCATTGATTTATAAGTTCAGCTTTCTATTGTTTATATGTGAGCTGAGCTATTATTCAATTGTCTACCTGTACAGCATATCTCAAAAAGAAAAAAAACACCATTACTGATTGCATACACACACACACACACACACACACACACACACACACACACACACACAAGCACAAACACACACATACACACACTACTTAACGTAATTTCCATAATACAAATACAGAAGATTTAATGTTGATTCTGGGAAATAGTCTTCAGCAGAACACATTTGTGTTAAGGCCTTAAAAAATTATAAAATCTTTTGCAAACTACTTTTGTGTTAATTTTCTGAATGTTCATTAAGCTAAACAAAAGTAAACTTTTCCAACCAGTTTACCTATTCAAACTTTTCCAATCAGTTAACCTATTCTTTAGTATTTCTTCAGAAAAAAATAAAATATTAAAAGTTTGCAAAATCTTCAAAGGGGAATAAGCTGTCTGATTGTGAATTTAATTTATGCCTAGCCCTTTAAAACAGAATGTCCTTAGGTTTGTAGATGGTTCAACACAATTTGATTTGACCATTTTCCTCAATTTTTATCCATATTTTCTCCACAGTGTGAAAAAGATTTTTTTCTTCCTAAAAGGAAAAAGAAATCGTAGATGTGTGCTGATGTCTTGGACATATTAGAAAGAATATACTTATTATTCTTAATAAATTTCTTCAGTTTCATGGATTTATTATTTTTCGAATAAATTTTAGCTACATAGAATATTCCAACTGTATCTTGGATAACTGAAGTAGTAAACACTTGCTAAATGTTGGTGTTTTAATTTTAATCAATTAATCATAATTAATTCCAAGTTAATCATAATGAATTCCATAATTTCTCAGTTGTAATTAGTAACATTTCAGTTAATCAAAAACAGTGTTTTATTTGTGGTTAATATATTAGAAAGTAAAACATACAAGATTTCTATCATTGCAGGAAGATTTATTGGCTGAACTGCACTAAACAGTATAGATGAAAAATCCAAAATCATCAGTTGTCTTTAAAAATTAAAAAAAATAATCTGTGGACCCTGGGCAAGCTTCTCTTTCATGGTACAGTTTCTGGTGTCTAAGAAGGCTTGAGCATCTACCGAAACTTGTCTTGCACATACCATATGTATAAGGCTGCATACAAGTAACCTTAAATTGGTCATATGCCTGTATGGAAGATCCTGTGAGACTTCAGAAACCAACCTTGTTGCAGCTGAAGCTCCAGGCTGAAAACCTGCCATGGAACTCAAGCCTGAATGCTGCTCTGTACCATGGTCCACTTGAGAGACACAACTAAGAAGCTGGTTTTCGTTCTATTTCTGTGATCTAGAACTCTTTTTAAAATTTCTCACTTTTTATGTGGGTGTATGTGCTCCATGTTTGAATGCCATTCTTGTTGGAACTTCCATTCTTCCTGGGATATTTTGCAAATATCAGTAAGTTCTAAATAGAATGGAGTTCAGCTCAGTACTTGACATTACTAACTGGACTTAAGAACTGAGCAGTATGTCAAATTTTGAAGGAATTAAAAGTACATGACAAAATTTTAAGAGAGAAAAGCAAAAAGGAAGGAATCCATACATAGTGTGGGAAGTGACTTGATTTCCTGGGTCAAGCTTAGTTGTCTAGGGAAGAATACAACAGTAACAAGCTATAATGGTTAATGTGTATACAAGTACATATGGAGGCCAGAGAACCACCTGTTTCTGAATAGATACCCCCATGCTGAATAGTTTTATGTCAACTTGACACAAGCTATAGTCATCAGAAAGGAGGGAGCTTCAACTAAGAATAAGTTTCCATAGGGTAAGGCTGTAGGCAAGCCTGTAGGAATTTTTTCAATTAGTGATTTATGAGGGAGGGTCCAGCTCATTGTAGGTGATGTCATCCTTAAGCTGATGGTTCTGGATTCTTAAGAAAGCAGGGTGAACAAGCCACAGGAAGCAAGCCAATAAGCAGCACCCCTCCATGGCCTCTGCATCAGCTCTTGCCTATAGGTTTCTCCCCTCCTGGAGTTCCTGTCTTGACTTCCTTCAGTGATGAACAGCAATGCTGAAGTGTAAACCAAATAAACTCTTTCCTTTCCTCCCTCCAAAAAAATCTATTTAAGAATTAAGAGATGGCTAAATGAGTTGAATTATTTTATGGCAAGCCTGATGACCTAAGTTCAGTGCCCACGGTCTGAACAAATTCTATTTGGTATTATACTAAAAACCTGGAGTCAGATATTTGCGGTAGCTGAAATATCAGAGAGATAGTGAAACAAACCACAGTCACTTCTCAAGCACCCAACTCTCAGGCCTGTCTCCACTAACCCTCAGACTCCAAATTTCTCTGTCCACAGCTGAAAATGGAAGTAACAGGAGAAGCTGAACTCCTTCCTTCTCTCCCTCCCTTTGCCTAGCTATTTTACTTCCTGGTTCAACTTCACTAGAGTCAGAATTAAAGGTGGATGCCAACACTGCCTGAGTCTATTTGGCCTTGATTTTGCCTCCTTAGTGATGACATTAAAGGCATGGGTTACCAGTCCCTCGCTTTCAGGAGTTGGCTCTGTAGGTGGTTCTGTCTTCTGATATTTCAGACTATTTTATTAAATATACAATATATCACCACAACAGTTTGCTGAGAATCCTTATTGCTTTTGTTATTGTCAATTTGAATACAGAGTAAAAACTATTTAGTAAATTGTTAATGTGTGCAAATGATTTCATCTCTGCCTTATTGTATATTCTTCTTGGGAACCTGTGAACTGTAGTTAGAATTTTCTTTGGGCCATCAACCATTTTTCAGATAAAGATACCAAGATTTATTATTAATTATGAATGATAGACCTTAGTAGCTTCAGCTTGTTTCACTAGCTCTTATAGATTATTTTAACTTGTTTCTAATCATATACATTTTGCCTTGAGGCTTTTAAACTTTCTTTCATTTTGTTTGTTCCATTTTACTGCTTCCTCCCTATCTGTTTATCTGCCCTCTGACATCTTTTTTCTTTTGCTTCCTAAGCCTAAATTTGACCTCCTACCTATTCTTTCCCTGGACATCTTTACTATACCTCCTTCCTCACTATTAGCCATCATGTCACAGCAACAGTCACTTGTTCTTAGGAGCATAACCAGTTATGAGTTTCTGTAGTATACCATTCACTGAAAAAAAAATTGGTCCCATTAACTGATTGAAGCTGACAGCAATAGTAATTTGTGGACATTTTGACAGACATGTAACCTGAATTTATTAGCAGTTCTTTTTTCTTGGAGACCTATCTCTTCCCTACTCATAAGCTTTTCTTCTAGATTGAAGTTCTGTATAAAAGATTTGCCCTATGAAAGGGACTATGAATATAACTGGAAACATTTTCCAAAATTTTGTAAAGTCCATAAAAGTCCTGCCATTGTTATACCAACAGGCACATCTTATCTGGCATTTTAACATTGTATCACACAAAGTTTTGCATTAGGATTGTTGATAATTCTATAACAGAATAATTCTATAACAATAACAACATGAAATGTCCCAGTACTTTGAAAGAAAGCCTATGGGGAAAAAGCTTGATGTCCCCATGTCCTGTATCCAAAGGATACTTCATCTTGATCACTAGACGCTTACATTCTAATACTGTTGTAAATCCAACAGCAGTGACAATAACATTAAACCTTTCCATGGCCAAAAACAGCTTTTAAAATATTTTGAAGTGTTTTAGAATTTCATACATATATACTGTGTGTTGATCATATCCACATTCCATTACTCCAACTCCTCTGGACTACCTCAACCTTATCCTTTTCCAACTTGCTGTTCTTGTTAAAAATATACTGTATCTCATTATTTCTTTATATATTTGCATGGGAGTAGTACTATGTACTAGAGCATCGAAAACCTACCAGACCACATCCTTAAAGAAAACTGGCTCTTGTTCCCTCAGCAGTCTTTAGATTTCCATATTTGTAGCTAGGCATTAAGGCTGCAAAAGACTCTCCCCTCTCCATGAAGAAATTTTGATATTCTCTATCTTATGAAAGTTACTACCACTGCTGTGCACTAATGAGGCAACAGCCCTATCATATCCAGAAAACACTGTTATTAAGCATTTTTTCCAACTTCCAGATCTTTCAGTCTTTCTGCCCCACCATCAATGATGTTTCCTGAGTCTTTGCGGGGAGGGGGTAGTGTTTTTAAAATACAAGTTGCATTTTGGCTGAGCTCCTTCAAAACATGTATTTTATGCACTTTGACTAGTTGTGAGTCTCAGTATTAACCACAATCCACTATAAGTAGTCATTTCTCTTGTAAGACAGGGGTCTATACTAATTTATAGATGCAAAGATAAATGTTTAGAAAACTGTCTGTGCAAAATAATAGTTACTGTTAAGGATATGATTCATCTCTGGTTTAATTTAATACCTCAGTGGCTTCTGGAAGTGCCTTTCCTCACCCTCATGGGATACATTATTCTCTTTAAGCTTCTGCTTCTACTGTTCTGCCAGATACTTTTCCAAATCAATAAGACACTTAAGTTAAATTTTTACTTTACATGAAATAAAACTTCTTACAAGAGGTATGGGCAAGCCTTAGGAAGGGTGACCACCAGTCAGTCCAAGCAGATTCCAGGTGATACCAGGGATCAGCAACTAAAGATATGCTAAATAAACACATCAACATGGACTAATACAGCATGAAAAGATTCCATGGCTTTTTATTAAAAGAACAATATTAGGTATAGTGCTGTAAATGGCAAACCTCATTATATTAAACTCTCTGTAATCTGTAATTATTTTCCGTGAGCCATTCAGCTTCTTTGTCCTGAGATACTGCTTTGGGGCATCTTTCATATGTCTATGTTCAATTCTGATGGGCTCAATGGGCCCTATTCAAGCTGCTTGACTTGGCATAGAGCCTAGAGGCAATGAGATAATTCTCTTTCCTGCTGTGGCTCTCACTCTGGTGGAATCTTGGGTCTGACAAAGTGTGGGATTCTGCAGTGGCAAGAACTGGAACTTGTTTCTTAGACACACTTTCTGAGTTTCATATGCTGAAAGAACAATTCCAGTTTACCTTTCTGAAGTTGGGATAAAAAAAATCTGTGACAAGGTTAATATTTTAAATTTGCTCTCTTCTATCATTTACATCACTTATGCACTGTTATTTATATAGAGACTCTTATTTAACAGAACATATTTTTTTTCTTTCTGTCATAACTTCCCTGACTCCATCTCCACACAAGCTGTGCCAATTTTACTTTCTAGTGATCCAGATAAACCCTTTTGCTTGGATTTTATTTTCCTTTCCTTTTTCTGATTGCTTTAGCATACTATGGAGTCAAGCTTCATGGAAATCTAGACATGGAGATTGGCAAATCTCCCTAATAATGATAATGTCTCATCATTCGATTCAAGAAAGCCACTAAAACACACAGTACTTAGGATCTTGTTGAATTAACTTATTTAACTATCATTTTTACACTGAGCCATTGGGCTCAGTGCTTTGAGCATTAAATGATGCCTCTTGCATGCCCAGTACTTTACATAATGTCTATCTATATCCATTGTCTTCCAGTCACTAATATTCAGAAATTTATAACCAAATGTCCCTAATGACTCATATTAGTCAGTCATTCAGGCACTTGTTTCCATTGAATTGCCTTAGATTATGATAACTTTGTCTTTATCAAGGCAATGAGTATCTACATTATTTATTTTCTTTCCTCAGATTGATTTTCTCTGCCTACATGTCCAAGGCCTTGAGAGACTCTTTTACTTTCTTTTCAAAAATTCTTTTCATTTTCAGTGGTACAGATGTGGAACTCTCCCTCTATTGGGTATTCTATGCTAGGCCATTATTAAGGTACCCTTCTTTATGTTCAGACACGGGTTGCCCTTTCTTCTATTGTATAAGTTCTATGGGAAAAGAATTGTTCAACATTTCTAACTATTTACTGTCCAACTGTTCCTATAAGTTCTAAGTTATAGGGTTTGAAGCAGAAGACTTCAACATAGAATATGCTACTCATATGGCTTTTCCCCATTATAATATCTCCCATACACAAAAATAAAGTTCAAACATGCTGCCATCTTAACCTCAATTACATATTATATTGTGCACTAGAGTGACAATACTTTTCACAACTATTGTAGTATTTTACCAGCAATCTTATCTCATATGTGCTACTCTTAAAAACTGACATATATTCTCTAATCGCTAGTCTTTTCCTTTTCAAGGCTTCCTAATACTAATGTGTTAGGTATTATCTAATGAAGGAGGTATTATCAAGAAGTTCCACGGAAGAACACACAACTCTTCAATGTGGTTAATCAACTTGGAGAATAGAGCAACCACTACAATAAGAAAGCATATCTTTCTATCCTATGTGGGGAAAGATAGATATGTTGACATGTGGTCCAATATGACTCTACTCTCTTATAACGATCACCATCAATTATATATAGCAATACACATTTAAGGGGGGCATGTAACAATTATTACTCAATTTATCTTTGGTTCTGACAGGCTGTGTTTTGCTCCCTCAAGAGATGAAAAAAATGTTTACCTCAGATAGTGTGGTAACCCACAAAGAACCAAATAAGTTATCAAATTATCTCCTCTCCCACTGTCAGATGGAACAGGGGCTCAGCCCAGTTAGAGCTCAGACATATATCTCTGCCTCTACTTTTATTCATTTTTGGTTGTAAGTTCTGTGTTGGCACTTAGGGTGGTTATTCGTTTGATTATGAGGGAAGTCCTATCTAGGCAACACTTTCACTAATAGCTGCAAACCACAAGCACCGAACAGCTTGGGATCAGAAGGAACTTAAGAGAGACATCCAGGGAGTCCCCTAGGAAGAGAAAAGAGAGATCTCCTTAGCTAATTGGGAGCATAAGAGGTTGCAACCAAGAAGAGGTGGGAACAAATCACAAGAGGAGATAAGTAAATGAGAGAAACAACAAGGAGGGAGAGAGAAAAAAAGAGATGGAGATCTAAATAGAGGAAGCAAATATAGGGTTGGATAAAGTCTGGGTGTTAGGGAAACCTCCAAGAGCTCACAGGATATCCCTGCCTAGGTCTCCAAACAAAAGAATCTACTATTAATACCTATTGTTTCTACTTATGCATCCTTTCAAAGGAAATTTTCTAATCTTACTTTAGGAACTTTATGTGGTTAGTTTCTTTACTGAGTCTTAAAAGCCTCAATACTCCAGAATGTACTGTTTCAATCCAGGAGTATTAGCTACATAAAACTTAAAAAATATGAAAATGTAATAGATATAGGACATTAAAAATGACTTACATTTGAGTTTAGTCATTGTCCTTTGCTAGTTAAAGACTAATAGTTTGCTAGCTAGGATTAAATAGTGAATAGTTTTTCATAAGACTGTATTGCATAATAGCTATTCGTGTGAATATGAATCTTGCTATCATCAGTCTAGGTCTTGTGATGAGTCAGATTAAAAATTTCCTTATGTCTTAGTTCGCCTCATTTTAAAATAAAATGAGGTTTACGGATCTACTTACATTGAAGCATTAACATAATGTTAAATGTAATAAAATTTGCAAACATGCTTGAAGTAATGCTTGGTATATAGTACTTAGTATGTATTAGATGATCTTAATTTATTATGTTTTGTTAGCCATATTCCATATAGGAATATCAATGACCAAGATGACCTGTAAATACTACAAAAGAAGAATTTACCTTTAAATATGTTCTTATGAGATATTCTTTATTAGTATGTGGCCACATGATGTTCACCCATTAGGCTTATTTTCATAGATAGGTTCATCTTTTGCCTTGGTGATTATTTGTACTTTGGTCCCAAAAATAAATGGGCTCTAGTTTGGAGCTAGAAAAGAGTACACACAATACTTTTTAATAATTTATTATAATTGTATTTGTGTATGTGTGTGTATGTGTGTGCCTGTTTCTGTGTGGGTGTATGTATACAGCTACCTATAGAGAGCAGAAACTGGAGTTAGAGGCAGTTGTATTCTATCTGATCTAGGAGCTAGGATGGAAACTTAGATCCTCTCAAAAAGAAGCTTATACTCTCAACTGTTGTGCCATTTCCCAGTCCAAGAGTTCATATACCAATATGAAAGTTGATCTGTACCTTTCCCTGAGGGACTAAAAGTAGTTTCTTCAGTGGCATAGTCACTGGAAAGTTATCATTGCTCCAGTAAATAACCTTGAACTTGTGCCTGAACAAAAGACTAATTAAACACTGTGGGCCACACATGAAAAGAAAGCATTGAAGTTGGGAGGACAGAAGGCTTTCAGTGAGCTAGAAAGTGGGGTAAGAAAGGAGAATGTGGGTTAAACACTATTAAAATTTATTATATAAATATTTGAAAATGTCAAACACAAAAGGAAAGAAAAAGTTGATATGAGTGCTATTTTACCTTAAATAACCACTGAGTGTTTTTATTTGGACTTTATTTAGTAGGATGGACATCTGTATGCCATATAAGAACCATATGCCTTCCATCTATCCTTAATATAAGTTACGATATTTGTATTCAAATATATTTGTATTCAGATTAAGAATTTAATGTTTATTAAGCTTGGGAAATTGTTTTCAATGAAAATAATTAGTCATACAGACTTTAATTCCAAAAGTAGAAAAGACAATAGTTTCAAACAAATGATTGCTTTACCTGTTCTTATTACTTTGCTAGGAACTAGTTTGGGAATGTTGTTATGCCAAGCACATAGTAGATTTTAGTTCTGGCTCACATCCTTTTAGTGTCAGCTCAGCTATTAACATTTGCAGCTAATAAGTACTATAACCATAACATGATTTGGAAATTTTATTATGATAATTAGTCTGGAAAGTTTACATATCACTGTATGTGGCAAAATTCAGAAGGCAAAAGTCATGACAACTACATAGGTATACTCCACGTTTGAGACCTTGATATCTTGCATATTATTTTCTGTATTTGTCAGATTTGCAATGCATTCATTCCATAGTTGGTTTTTTTATTCTGATAAATCAAAGGAATTTAAGTAGGAAGCAGTTATCTGGCTCTATACCAATGTGATCTGCTTAGCTATGTTTCTAGTTTGGCTGAGCAGCTGGCAATTAATGAATTGATAGGAAATGGTCACAAGGCAGTGGCATTAGCATATGAACATCTGGCATTAAAATTAGTCAACACAGTTTTTTTGGTGATTATTCAACTTTAATGAAAATCACAACTTAAATCTTATTCTAAGTGTTCTATAGCAAAACAGACCTGTTACTTACTGTTTTTTAGAATGTGAGATGAAGATATCCTGGAGATGAATGGAGACTTGTTTGTCTTTCTTTGTTTCGATGGGTGCAACAGTTCTAAGTCCACAAAATAATTTAGAAGCCATGCATTTTCTACTGAATATGCATTCTGACACTTGAGTCACTTTACATGCTATGAACAGATATTGCAGTTGATTTCCTTAATCTCTTCTTTCAGTATAAGTTGATCACACAGGAGAGGTATGAGGGCCCTTTTTCTTTTTTCTTTTTTTATTTGTATGTACTATATTTTATTTTATTTATTTTTTTCTTCTTTATTTTGTATTTATCAAAAAAAACAGTAAAAAGAATTTAAAATGCAGAAGAGTTAAGAATAACTATACAGAGGATAAGAATCATAAGCATGGCTTATCAAGGGTAGAAATACAAATAAGATTGCTACACATATATTTTCTTTGTGTTCAGCTTTCCCTATATATCCTTATTCAAGGTCTCTTCCCC
>PVIH01029492.1:0-13568 GCA_004025045.1 Sigmodon hispidus
AATGAACTCCCACAAATGGCAAGAAACACCAAGGTGGGTGAGCTCAGCATGTCACATCCACTCCAGGCAAGTCCAATTTTCTCATCCTAATAACAAGACAGGGCTAGACACTCCTCTGTGGCAAATGGGCTCCCAAGGTACAAGCCCAAGCACAGAAATAGAGTCTGATCCTTCTGTTTCTTCTATTCATCTGCTATTAGAAGGACCAAGAGCACTGCCTAGTGCTCAGCCATAACTTCTCAAAGAAATTTTTTTTTCTCCTACAATTTCCCAGAATTTAGAGTGCTCTTTCAGATGCTCAAACTTGTGGGGAGAATAATTTTTAGTTTCTGCCAGGTTTGCCTTGACTTTGAGATGAAAGTTTCTAGCATCTCAAACCTTAAATTAGTGTTCCACAACTTCCACAGCATGAATTCTGGACTGCATTTTGTATTTCTGTCTTTTGTTTAATATGGAAAAAGGAGCCTCATATTCACTGTGACCAGTATAATAGTGGCATTACAAATGGAAAATAATAAACAAATAAATTTAGCCTCAATACTCTCTTTTGATTTTACTCTATTCCTCCATTCACACTTCCTTTTTATTGATTGTTTCTTACTGCAAATTTATTTTTTTGTTATAAAATTTTGAACATATTTTAACATTTCCCAAGTACTGTTAGTCTGAAAGAGCTTTTCCATGATATATGGAAAAGCAACCTGATTTAAATATGTCTTGCATCTTAACTCAACATTGTTATCTGAGCCCCCAATAGATAATGTTTGAGGGCTCTAGTCTGTAATCTTTCAGTCATTTTTTGAATTGCATGTGATGCTATTTTTGCCTGTTGATTGATATCAGCCACTGACACACACTGCTGAGACATTTCCTTATATATTTTAGCTGACTTCTTTGCATGCGCCCCTCTAGTCCAGCCCAGCTGTTCAGAATTTATAACCTGGGGACTTTGTGTTGAGAAATCAGTGGCATCAGACAGGCAGGGGGAGCAGGATGGAGTCACAGGCACAGGTCCTCATGTCCCTGCTGCTCTAGGTGTCTGGTGAGAAAGTGAAATATATTTTATCTTTTTAGAGTCATTTCAAACGTTTAGGGTGTGTTCTGGAACATAATATTTCTTAACATAATGTGTAGGATATAAACTCTGACGATATGATATTACAAAGGTATCAAATGACAACTTTTTACTCTTACTATATTTAATATTTGTATATTATGCATGTTCAACATGTATTTCTGTTTGCAGGTGCCTGTGCAGATATTGTGATGACCCAGTCTCCATTTTCCCTGGCTGTGTCAGCAGGAGAGAAAGTCACCATGAGCTGCAGGTCCAGTCAGAGTTTTTTATACAGTGAAAACAACAAGAATTACTTGGCCTGGTACCAGCAGAAACCAGGGCAGGCTCCTAAACTGCTGATCTACTGGACTTCCACACGAGAGACTGGAGTCCCTGATCGCTTCATAGGCAGTGGGTCTGGGACAGATTTCACTCTCACCATCAGCAGTGTCCAGGCAGAAGACCTGGCAGTTTATTACTGTCAGCAGTATTACGAATACCCTCCCACAGTGCTTCAGCCTCCAACAAAAACCTCCTGTGAGAGTTTCAACTGTTGTCTGCACCAGACACAACCCTGGAACTACTCACTTCCCCTTCTACCTGACTGCTGGTGTGCTTGAAACCCTGAAAAAAAAGTTTGCAGAATTCAGCAGAGTATAATGTGTTCAATTTTTTTATGACTTTTGTTATGAAAAGACTTTATATGAAAGTGCAAAGGAGAACTCAGTATTATCTTTCTATTTCTTCTGCTACAAAATACCACACTCTCTCTTGCTTAAATATGAGAGATTTACTTTTTATAATTCTGGAGCTATGTTATCCATCCTAAGTCTTTTTGGACTAAAGTGATGATGAAGAAAGTGTAAATTCTGTGTGCAAAGCTCCTGCATTTTCTGGATTCAGGGGTGCTGATTTCTTACTTGTGTCTATTTCCTCTGTTTTGTCTTTCAATTTGTATTACATTTTAGTTAATTAAGTAGCTTCTTATGTGCCTATGTGACTGTGCTTTTCTATGTCTGTGTGTTTGTGTGTACATGTTTCTGGGTGCACATGTGACCTGGTATAGTTGTGGAGGTCAAAGGTCAGCCTGGACAGAGGACAGGGCTGTATTGTCTCTTTGTCATTTGGGTTCTGGGGACCAAACTCATGCTTGACATCACCCATGGGTCTTTGGTATGTGAGATATCTTGTTGCCCTCTAAAATATTTTACTGATATAAATTCACTGTACACAATTTTCTTAAAAACAAGAAATCTCCAGTTTATCATATATTTTGACCAAATGCACAATCTCCATTTCTCCTTCTGTTTCCTGCTAGCTGCTCTTTCCTAATCTATTTTCTACTTTTATCTCTCTTCTTCCCATACATAGAAACACAGTCAAGTCACTGTCATGTACCAACACTCACATACACATATATACTTTTGCACACACTTAAACATAGATACACATAAACACATATATATATATACACAAATACACATTCATGAACGTATAAAAAATGTGCATGTACACACATACACACTTGAACTTTGCTTACTTAGAAACCACATATTTTGTATCTGCATAGGAATGAAATTGTGATATTTTTGCCCTTTTTTTGTAAAATCACATATTCTGAAGTTTTGTATCTGATTTCCAACTGTGGAAATTGAGAGACATTTCTCTACTCTAATGTGTGATATAATTTTGTATCAGCAGATGCTGCCTTCTTTGTTTGCATTTTATACTAATTAACAATGCATAATGTATTTTTAGAAGGGAATAATTTTGGCTACTGTGTAAAAACAATGTGCTAACTAATCACGCCCATATTCTTATTACAAAAACAATTGAGCACCTATCTTGGAGATATGTCAGAGAAGGAGTGTGTTACAGACTACATAACAGTGCTAGAGATCTCCAAATACCTTAAAGCTGATTGGTTGTCTGAGTGATTGGGCAGTCAACCTTTTAGCATAGGTTTCTAAATTTAGAGAAGCCTGGAATGTACCAAAAGGTTTGTGTAAAATATCAGATAAGTATCATAACACAGAAACATAAGATCCATAAAAATTAAGTAAAAAATGATGTCCTCAAAGGATCAAAATTCTCACAAGGTTTCAACTCAAATAACTGAGATAAGTAAAATGTCAGGTGAAGACTTCTAAAACATACTCATAAAATCATGAATTATCAGAAAATATACAAAGAAAAATTTTATTCAGTAAAGAGTATAAGGAGAAAAACTAGTGGCATACAAACAAACATAAACAAAATGGAGAAAAAAACCAGGCACATGGTATAATAAGTGAAAATGGGAAAACCATAACTGAAATGCTTAATTAAAATTCAGTGTATCTCATACAACATACAGTGATGGGATACTGGCCCACACAAGCATGGGGCTCTTGCTTTGACCTTCTCCTCAATTCATTCTCTCTCTACTAAAAATCATTAGACTGCAGTCCTGAAACTAACCACCAAAGTCTTTTTGCTTATTTGACAAACCCCTCATCTAATGGTTGACTACCAAGGTCCAGCTATCAAGTATCAAAATTCAGCAATCAAAAGAGCCCATTGCCTCACATAATTACCATTACAATTTAGAACCTCATCCTAACACTAGGCTTCTGCCTTTATAAACTATTTTCCTATGTGTTATGTCTGTCTGTGGTGATATGTTACATATTTAACAAAACCTGAAATATCAAGATATCAAACCACAGTCAAAGCTAGGCAGAGGTAGCTCAAGGAGTTCCAGGGATAACAGAGCAGGGACAACTTACATAGATCTGGGAGTTCTGGATCTCTGAGTACAAGGCTAAACAAGTAGGCTTCAATGGCACATGCCTTTTTTTTCTTCTTCAATAGGTGATTTTTTTCCTTTTTTTTTCTTATTGTGAATAAAGAAGTCACATTTTCTATCCTTCTATATCCTTATTCATGGTCCCTTACCCCTTCCACCCCATCAGGTCATTCTCTCTTCTCCACAACTCCCCATCTGCTCCCTGAGCAGGCAACAGGCAGTCCCAAGGTCTCACTGTCCCAATATTGCTTAGTTCAGCCTCTACTCCTGGAAAATCCAGTTTTCTCCTCCCAACCTCAAGACTGAGTCAGATGTTCTTCTAGGGGGAGTGGAATCCAAGTAGTCAGGCCAATGTGTTTCTGATCACAAGCTGTTCAGTGGTTGTGGCTTGTAGCTTAGGCATGCTTTGTTTTTTCTTGTTTTTTTTTTTTTTGGTTTGTTTGTTTAGAGTTTACTAATAAGTAGGCACATCCCTTGCTTATCTTTCTGGGTTTCTGTTAACTCACGCAGGAGGATATTCTCTAAATCCATCTATTTGCCTGTACATTTTAGGATATCATTTCTTTCTTACTGCTGTGTGTACTCCATTGTGTAGATGTACCACAGTTTGTTAATCCATTCTTCAGTTGAGGGGCATCTAGGTTGTTTCCAGTTTCTTGCTACTACAAATTATGTTGTTATGAGCATAGTTGAGGTAATGCCATTGGAGTGTGTCTGTGCATGTTTAGGGTATACACCCAGAAGTTGTATTGCTGGATCCTTGGGGAGATTGATTCTCATTTTTGTGAGAAACTGCCATGCTGCATTACACAGTGGCTGAACAAGCTTACACTCCCACCAACAATGGAGGAATGTTCCTCTTGCTCTGTCATCTGTGTCTTTTACCTTAGCCAACATGACAGGTGTCAGGTGGTATCTCAGAGTTGTTTGATTTGCATTTCTTTGATGGCTAAATATGATAAGCACTTATTCAGATGCCTTTCTCGCCATTTGTAAATCTTCTGCTGAGAATTCCCTTTTTAGATCTGAACCCCTTTTTTTATTGGGTTACTAAATGGTTTATACTGGAGTGCTTTCAATATATCTGTTACAGACAGGTATGTTTATTATTCCATATTAGCCTGTTGGAATTGTGCCAACCCAGCCTCCCCCTGCTTTTTTGTTTATTTGTTTGTTTATTTTTCAATTTCTTTTTTTTATCAATAATGTAATCTTTTATCCGTGTATATCCTTATTCAAGCTCCCTTCCACCTCTCACTCCTTCCAGTCACTCTCTCTTCTCCACATCACATTATCTCCTCCTCAGCATGGCCAGGAGGTCCCAAGGTCCCAATATGGCTTAGTTCAGCATCTACTCCTGGCAGATCCACTTTTCTCACTCCAACATCAAGACTGGGTCAGGTGTTCCACTGGAGGGAGTGGGATCCAAGGTGCCAGTCCCAGGTATTTCAGATCCCAAGCTGTTCAGTGTTTGTTGTTTGCAGTTTTCTAAAAAAAAAAAATGGTTTCTACGACAAAGAGCCCCCACTTCCTGCAGGGCCAGTAAGAGTGTCATTACAGATATTATTCATTTTATGAACTGGTATCAAAATAAACTAGGACATCCCCTAAAGGTGCTCATCTGATGAGCATCCATGGTTATATGTGGGGTTCCTCTCATGTTCAGTGGCAATTGGTTTAGGACAGACTTCACCCTCACCATACATCCTATGGTGTTTGATTCTGCTGTAACCAAGCACAGCCCAAGCACAGAAAAAGAGTCTGATTCCTGTGTTTCTTCTCTTCTTCTGCTCTCAGAAGGACCAAGAGCTCTGCCCAGTGCTCAGCCGTGGATCTTTGCCTCCACCTCTATTTATTGTTGGATGTGTGTTCTGTGATGATACTTAGGGTGGTTATTCATTTGATTATAGAGGAGGTCCTGTTTAGGCAACCCCTACCTCTACTCTTGTTTGGAGACTTAGCCAAACAAAGGGACATCCTTTGAGTTTTTGGAGGTTTTTCTCTAGCACCTGGTCTCTTTCCAACATCATATTGGCTTCCTCTATCAAGACATTAGTCTTTTTTTCTCTGTCCTTGTTGTTCCTCTCACTGAACCATCTCCTTCTCTCGTGATTTGTTCCCACTCCTTGGTTTCAACCCATTCTTATCGCAAGTTGCTAAGGAGATCTTCGTATTTTCTCTTCCTATGGGAATCCTTGAATGTCTCTCTTAAATTCCTCCTGATTCCAAGCTGTACAGTGATTGTGGTTTGCAGTTTGGGTATTCTGTGCTTTTACTCTAAAAATCCACTTATGAGTGAGTAATCTCACATTTACCTTTCTTGGATTAGGGGAATACCTCACTCAGGAGGGTATTCTCGAAATCCATCCATTTTCCTGTAAATTTTAGGATATCATTTTTAAAACTGCTGAGTAGTAATCCATTGTGTAGATGTACTATTCTTTGTTAATCCATTGTTTAGTTGAACAACACCTAGGCTGTTTTCAGGTTCTGGCTATTCTGAATAATGCTGCTATGAACATAGATGAGCTAATGCCTTTGGGGTAAGAATGTGAATCCTTTAGGCATATACACAATAGTGGTATTGCTGCGTTCTTGTCATAATATATTGTTTATTTTTCTGTTTCTTATTCTTTAAACATGATACAGGGTTGATAATTTACTTTTTATATTTACTTTCAGAGTTCAGCAATGTGATGTTCATGTATGTTCTCTTGATGTCTGTTTTCACTATTGATTTTCAGTTATACCCAATCTTATTTCTTTGGATTACAATAATCACTGCTATTGTGTTCTGTGGTCACCGTAGAACTATTACTCTATTTAATATGGTGCTGCCTCTTTCTGGAGAGATTTCTAATTCTTCCCCTGTCAGCCAATGACTTTCAATCAGTTTCAATACTGCTAATTTCTGGATTACTCTCAATCTTGTATTTCTGGAATAATCATACTTGCAGCGTCGGTTGACATCCATAACTTCTCAGAGAGCTTGTTTTTTTTTCTCCACCATTTCCCAGAATTTTGAATGTTCTTTCAGATGCTCAAAGCCATGGGGAGAACAATTCTTAGTTTCTGACAGGTTGCCTTGACTTTGAGATGAAAGCTTCTAGCATGTCAAGCGTTAAATTAGTGTGCCCCAGGACTTCCACAGAATAAATTCTGGGCTGCTCTTTGTATTTATGTCTTTTGTTTAATATGAAAACAGAAGCCTAATATTTATTATAATCAGTATAAGAGTGGTATTACAGATGCAAAATAATAAACAAATAAGTTTAGACTGAGTACTCTCTTGATTTTATTCTTTTTCTCCATTCACACATCTTTTTTATTGATTATTTTTACTGCAAATTTATTTTGTTGTTATGAAATTTTGAACATTTCCCAAGTACTGTAAATCAGAAAGAACTATTCTATGATATATGAAAAAGCAACCTGATTTAAATATGTCTTGCATCTTAACTCAACATTGTTATCAGAGCACTTAATAGATTCTGTTTGAGGGATGTGATCTGATATCTTTCAGTCATTTTTTGAAATGCCTGTGATACTATTTTTGCCTGTTGATTGATATCAGCCACTGACACACACTGCTCATACATTTCCTTATGTATTTTAGCTGACTTCTTTGCATGGGCCCCTCTAGTCCAGCCCAGCTGTTCAGACGTTATAACCTGGGGACTTGTGGTGAGAAATCAGTGGCATCAGACAGGCAGGGGGAGCAAGATGGAGTCACAGGCGCAGGTCCTCATGTCCCTGCTGCTCTGGGTGTCTGGTGAGAATGTGAAATATATTTTATCTTTTTAGAGTCATTTCATAAATTTGCAGTGTATTCTAGAACATAATATTTCCTAACCTAATGTGTAGGATATACACTCTGATGATATGACATTACAAAGATATTAAATGACAAGTTTTTACTCTTACTATATTTAATGTTTGCATATTATGCTTGTTAATTATGTATTCCTGTTCGCAGGTGCCTGTGCAGATATTGTGATGACTCAGACTCCATCTTCCTTGGCTGTGTCAGAAGGAGAGAAGATCACCATGAGCTGCAGGTCCAGTGAGAGTCTTTTGTACAGTGGAAACAACAGGAATTACTTGGCCTGGTACCAGCAGAAACCAGGGCAGGCTCCTAAACTGCTGATCTATTTGGCTTCCACACGAGAAACTGGAGTCCCTGATCGCTTCATAGGCAGTGGGTCTAGGACAGATTTCACTCTCACCATCAACAGTGTCCAGGCAGAAGACCTGGCAGATTATTACTGTCAGCAGCATTACAGTGCTCCTCCCACAGTGCTTCAGCCTCCAACAAAAACCTCCTGTGTGAGTCTCAACAGTTGTCTGCACCAGACACAACCCTGGACCTACTCACTTCCCCTTTCTGCCTGACTGCTTTTGTGCCTCAAACCCTGAAAAAAAGTTTTCAGAATTTAGCAAAGTATAATGGGTTCAATTTCTCTTATGTCTTCTGGTATGAAAAGACTTTATATGATAGTGTAAGGTAGAACTCAGTATTATCTTTCTCTTTCTTCTGCTACAAAATACCACAATCTTGCTTGCTTAAATATGAGAGATTTATTTTTTATAATTCTGGAGTTATGTTATCTATCCTAAGTCTTTTTGGACTATAGTCATGATAAAGAAAAAGTAAAATCTGTGTTGAAAGCTCCTGCATTTTCTGGATTCAGGGGTGCCGCTTCTTTACTAACTTACTTGTGTCTATTTCCTCTGTTTTGTCTTTCAATTTGTATTACATTTTTTTGTTAATTAAGTAGCCATTTATTTATAATAGTGAGTGTGCTTTCCTGTGTCTGTGTGTTTGTGTGTACATGTTTCTGGGTGCATGTGTGTCATGGTATAGTTGAGATGGTCAAAGGTAAGCTCAGACAGAAGACAGGGCAGGATTGTCTCTTTGTCATTTGGGTTCTGGGGATCAACTCATGTTTGACATCACCCATAGGTGTTTGGCATGTGAGCTATCTTGTTGCCCTACACAATTTTCTCAAAAACAATGAATTTCCAGTATATCATATATTTTGACCAAATGCAGTAATTTCCATTTCTCCTTCTCTTTCCTGCTAGCTGCTCTTTCCTAATCTATTTTCTATTTTTATCTCTCTTCTTCCCATACATGGAAACACAGTCTAGCCACTCTCATATGTACCAACACTCCCATACACACCATTACTTTTGCATAAAAATAAACATAGATATACACGCATACACACATATGTATTCAAATACACATTTATGAATGTTTATATAAATGTACTTGTACACACATACACACAAAACTTTGCTTACTTAGAATCCACATTTTTTGAATCTGCATAGGAATGAAATTGTGATATTTGTTGCATTTGTTTTTGAAATCACATATTCTGAAGTCTCTGTATCTGATTTCCAAGTGTGGAGATGGAGAGACCTTTCTCTGCTCTAATGTGGGATATAATTTTGTTTCAGCAGATGCTGCCTTTCAGTTTTTGCATTTTATATTAACATTGCTTGATGTTTTTAGAAGGGAATAATATTTGCTACTTTGTAAAAACAATGTGCTAACTAATCACACCCATATTCTTTTTTTCTTTATTTATTTTGTATTTATCAAGAAAAACAGTAAATTGAATTTAAAATACTGATAAGTTAAAATAACTATAAAGAAAATAAAAGTCATAAGTTTGACTTATCAAGGGTGATAACGCAAATGATTTGCTTCACATAAAATTACTTTGTGTTCAGTTATCCCTCTCATTCTTTTTTTCTATTCCTGTATATTCTTATTCAAGGTCCCTTCCCCGTCCCACCATATCAGGTCCTTTTTTCTTCTCCACAACTCCCCATCCCCTCCCTGGGCAGGCAGCAGACAGGCCCATGGTCCCACTGATCCATTAATGCTTAGTTCAGTCTCCACTCCTGACAAATCCAGTTTTGTCCCCCCTCCCTCATGAGTTAGTCAGGTGTTCCTATAGGTGGAGTGGGATCCGAATGGTCAGTTCCGGCTGTATCTGATCACAAGCTGTTCAGTGGTTGGGGTTTGCAGCTTGAGCATGCTTAGATTTTTTCTTGTTTGTTTGTTTGGAGACCACTAATTAGTGAGTACATCCCCTGCTTATATTTCTGCATTTGTGATACCTTGCTCAGGAGGATATTCCCCAAATCCATCCATTTGCCTGCGAATTTTAGGATATCATTTTTTCTTACTGCTGAGCAGTACTCCATTGTGTAGATGTACCACAGTTTGTTAATCCATTCTTCATTTCAGGGACATCTAGGATGTTTCCAGGTTCTTGCTATTACAAATAATGCTGCTATGAACATAGTTGAGCTAATACCTTTGGAGTGTAAATGTGCATCTTTAGGGTATACACCCAGAAGTGGTATTGCTGGGTCCTTGGGGAGATTGATTCTCAATTTTCTGAGAAACCCCCATATTGCATTCCAAAGTGGCTGAACAAGCTTACACTCCCACCAACAATGGAGGAGTGTTCCCCTTGCTCTGCATCCTCTCCAGCATAGGCTGTCATCTGTATCTTTTATCTTAGCCAATATAGCAGGTATTAGGTGGTATGTCAAAGTTGCTTTGATTTGCATTTCTCTGATGGCTAAAGATGATGAGCACTTTTTCAGGTACTTTTCAGCCATTTGTAATTCATCTGGTGAGAATTCCCTTTTTAGATCTGAAACCCATTTTTTGATTGGGTTATTCAAGTTTTTGGGCTCTAGATTCTTGAGCTCTTTATATATCTTAGAGATCAGTCCTCTATCACTTGTAGGGTTGGTGAAAATCTTTTTCCCATTCTGTAAGCTGTCCTTTTGTCCTGTTGACGGTGTCCTTGCCTTTACAGAAGCTTCCTAGCTTCAGGAGATCGCACTTACTGATTGTTGGTCTTAGTGTCTGTGCCACTGGTGTTATATTTAGGAAGTGGTCGCCTGTGCCAATTCGTGGAAGTGTGTTTCCCACTTTCTTTTCTATCAAGTTCAAAGTGGCTGGGTTTATGTTGAAGTCTTTGATCCACTTCGATATGAGTTTTGTGCAGGGTGACAGGCGCGGATCTATTTGCATTTTTCTACGCACTTCCATCCAGCTATGCCAACACCATTTGTTAAATATACTATCTTTTTTCCATTGAATGTTTTGGGCCTCTTTGTCAAAGATTAGGAGTTCATAGGTTTTAGGGTTAATGTCTGGATCCTCAATTCTATTCCATTGATCCACAAGTCTGTTTTTATGCCAGTGTAGGCTGTTTTTATTACTGTTGCTCTATAGTATAACTTGAAGTCAGGGATGGTGATAGCTCCTGAGGTTCTTTTGTCGAGTAAAAGATTGTTTTGGCAATCCTGTCTTTCCTGTTATTCCAATGAAATTGAGTATTGTTCTTTCATGGCCCAAAAAATATTGTGTTGGTATTTTGATTCATGCCCATATTCTTATTACAAAACTTATTGAGCACCTATGTTGGAGATATGTCAGAGAAGAAGTGTGTTACAGACTACATAACAGTGCTGAAGATCTCCAAGTAACTTCAAGCTGAATGGTTCTCTGAGTGACTGGACAGTGAACCTTTTAACATAGGTTTCTAAAGTTAGAAAAGCCTCAAGTGAACCAAAAGGGGTGTTTAAACTATCAGATATGAATCATAACATAGAAACACAAGAATCATGAAAATCAAATAAGCATGATATTTGAAAAGATCATAATTTACACAAGGTTTCAACTCAAATATCTGAAATAAATAAAATGTTGTGTGAAGCCTTGTAAAAACCTACTCATAAAATGATGAATTATCTGAAAATATATAAAAATTTTATTCAGTCAAGAGTATAAGTGGAAAGGCTAGTGGCATATAAACACACATAAACAAGATGGAGAAACAAATTAGCCACATGGCATAATAAGTGAAAATATTAAAAATGTAACTGAAATGCTAAACTAAAATTTCAGTGTATGTGATACAATGTACAGTGAATGGACACTATCCCATTCAGGCATGTGGCTCTGGCCTTGACCTTCTCCTGAATTCATTCTCTCTCTACTTAAAATCATTAAACTGCAGTCCTGAAACTAACCACCAAAGTCTTTTTGTTTATTTGACCAATCCTTCTCCTCAAGTTGACTACCAAGATCCAGCTATCAAGTATCAAAATTCAGCAATCAAAAAGCCCATTTCCTCACATAATTACCATGTCAATTTAGAACTTTGTCCTAACACTGGGTTTCTACCTTTATAAACTATTTTCCTATGTGTTATGTCTGTCTGTGGTGATATGTTACATATTTAATAAAACCTGAAATATCAAGATATTAAACCACAGTCAATACAAGGCAGAGGCAGGTCAAGGAGTTCCAGGGATAACAGAGTAGTTACAACTTACATAGATCTGGGGGTTCTGGATCTCTGAGTACAAGGTTAAACAAGTAGGCTTCAATGGTGCACTTGTTTTGTTTTGTTTTTAAACAGTTGATTTGTTTTCT
Organism: Sigmodon hispidus; assembly: GCA_004025045.1. Classification (NCBI taxonomy): domain Eukaryota; kingdom Metazoa; phylum Chordata; class Mammalia; order Rodentia; family Cricetidae; genus Sigmodon; species Sigmodon hispidus. The sequence continues at coordinate 12,322 of PVIH01029492.1, forward strand.
TATTTTGAATAAAGTGGTCACATTTTTTATCCTTGTATATGCTTATTCAAGGTCCCTTCTCCCTCACACCACATTAGGTCATTCCCTTTTCTCCACTTCTCTCCATCACCCCCATGGGCAGGCGGTCCCAAGGTCCCAAGGTCTCAATATTGCTTAGTTCAGTCTTCACTCCTGGTAAATCCAGTTTTCTCCCTGCAACCTCAAAACAGAGGCAGATGTTCCTCTCGTGGAGTGGGATCCAAGGATTCACTCCAAGGTGTTTCCGATCCCAAGATCTTCAATAGCTGCAGCTTTGCTTTCATTTATTTATTTATTTATTTATTTATTTATTTATTTATTTAGTTCGTTAGTTAGTTAGTTAGTTAGTTTAGAGTCAGCTAATGAGTGAGAACATCCCCTTGGCTTTTGGGGTTTGTGGTACCTGGCTCAGGAAGATATTCTCCAAATCCATCCACTTAACTGCAAATTTTAGGATATCATTTTTCCTACTGCTGAGCTGTACTCCATTGTGTAGATGTACCAGAGTTTGTTAATCCATTTTTCTTTTTTTTTTTAAAAAAAAACTTTATTTATTTATTTATTTATTTGCCTTGGTGTTTGCCTGGAACTGGAACTACAGACAGTTGTTAGCTGCCATGTAGGTGCTGGGAATCTAACCTGGGTCCTCTGGAAGAGCAGACGGTGCTCTTAACCACTGAGCCATCTCTCCAGCCCCGTTAATCCATTTTTCAATTGAGGGGCATCTAGGTTGTTTCTAGATTCTTGCTATTGCAAATAATGCTGTTATGAGCATAGTTGAGCTAATGCCATTGGAGTGTGTCTGTGCATCTTTAGGGTTTACACCCAGAAGTGGTATTGCTGGGTCCTTGGGGAGATTGATTCTCAATTTTCTGAGAAACCACTATACTGCATTCTACAGCAGGTGAACAAGCTTACACTCCCACCAACAATGGAGGAGTGTCTACCTTGTTCTTCCTTCTCCAGCATAGGCTGTCCTCTGTGTCTTTTATCTTAGCCAATCTGACAGGTGTCAGGTGATATTTCAAAGTTGTTTTAATTTGCATTTCTCAGATGGCTAAAGATGATGAGCACTTTTGCAGATGCCTTTTAGACATTCGTAATTCCTCTGCTGAGAATTCCCTTTTTAGATCTGAACCCCATATTTTGATATGGTTATTCAAGTTCTTTACACTGGAGTGCTTTCCATATATCTGCTACAGACAGGTATGTTTATTATTCCATATTCC
>PVIH01029493.1:0-13565 GCA_004025045.1 Sigmodon hispidus
GCATCTAAATACAGATAAATATCCATAATCTATTTTAGTTAATGAGAAAAGTGTTCTGTAGTCTTCTTTCTCCTAATGGGAGTAAATGTAATGTTTAAGGAAACATTGAGGACTCATCATTTTTAGTGCATTCTTAAAGCTGATGTGGATTCTGAGATATATGGACACTCTCTTTTAATCACAGATTTTCAGAAGGTCTTTCTTGATCAAGACATATCATCCTACATGTAATCTCTTTGTACTCATCTTCAGAAGACACAAAATACAACCTTTTTCTAGCAACATATTCCTATACCTAAATTTCAAAGTCAAAATACATTAACAATATATGTTGGATTTTTTAGCAGCATTTCCACATAATTGTTTTACTACAGTTAGTTCAATATTAGTTAAAAATTAAATGATAACACAATAATAGGCATTGTCTAATGTATTTTTATCTCATCAAAATCAACTGCACCAAAAATAACTTATAAAATACTTCACATCTAACCCATGAGAACAGAAAAACTCATCCTCTATGATTAAAGAGACTTCATCAAATAGATGAATGAATTATTCATCATTTGAAAACTGCCAGTGTGATCCACTATAAAACCCTGAACTAGAAAAAAAATGATTATTTTATTACAGGCTTAAAAACACTTTAAAAATCACATACATTCCTAGTTTTACTACATTTCTGCAACAATTATTCTTTAGAAGAGTGAGCCAAAATAATAATTTGAGACTAACAAAGAAGAAGATATCTGGTGGGAGGACCCACTAAGAGGGGCAGAACAAAGTTTGTCTCTAGCAGCTTTCCAGGAGAAAAGTATAATTGCAATGTCCTCAATGAGACTACAACACCTGATATACTTGCTTCATATATTTTCTGACTTCCTAAACTCTCAGGATATCATTTCCACCAGAACTGAGATGATTTATTGTAGCTCCTGCCTTCAGAGCTGCCACAACCTCTCCAGGTATAGCTGTACTTTCCAAACAGTATACCTTTCACCCAAGAGTTTAGATGCTCTATTGCAACTGCTGGTGTGAGTGGTTACATGGTAGTTCTAGGTATAGCTTGACTTCAAAATTTTCAGGGTAACTGTCACTCCCATTCTAGTGTTCCAACACTCATTTCATAGGTAGGTAACTCCCACATTTCTATAATTGAATCTGTACTGTTGATTACACTCCAGGAGTATAGCACATTATAGGATTTGTAAACACTAACTCACTTAGTTATACATAGTTAATAAATGGTCAGACAAAGAAATCAGAAAATCATTAAACAGTTTTATATCAAAATTAGGAAATCATTACTTTGAGATATCTAATTTGACAACTTCAAGTTGTGATAGACAAAACCATTAGTTTTTGAAAATATATCAGAAAATGAAAAGATTTCTAAATCTATTACTTAAGTAGGTCTCACATAATTATCATGGTATTCTTTCTAAAAAAATTTAGATTCAATGCAACATTCAATACAATTTATACATAATATTTCATATGTTTTCAAAAATAACAGTACTTGGCTTTATATTGTAAAACAAAATATCCATGATACCAAAATCAATTCTGCCAAAAAAGAGCTTTTAGTGTTCCCTCCATAACTTACACCATGTTCATTTTAAGACCAACAGTAATTAAGTCATTTCTACCTCAATGCATTAAATAAGACTTCAACATATATCCTGATACACTTAACTTGATAGAAAAGGAATTTGGTAGTAGCATATAATGTATTGGCACAAGCAATTTCTTTTAAATGTAATGCCAGTAGTATAGAATCCAAAAACAACAATGAATACTACCTAGAGGAATTGAAAGTTCTCAAACACTTAAATGTCAGGAGGACAAACTAATTATAAAATGAGGCACAAAGTAAATTTTTAATGTGCTTACAAGATAAGACACAACCTGAAAATTTCATTTAAAATATAAAGCATTCCCAATCATCAAAGGAAACGTAATAAAAATATTTTATGATTTAACCTTATTTAAGTCATAAAGACTGTAGTGAAACAAAGAAAGGAGAATGGCAATAATTGCTGATGTAGATGTGAAATAAATGACCACTTTTTCACTGCTGTTGGGCATGGGAACTGAAGCAGTCAATATGAAACTCATTTTGGAGGTTCTGCAAAAATGACAAAAATTGATCTATGATAAGATACATTATTGCATGAATTCTAATTAGTATTATAATAAAAACTGAAAGCTAGATATTTGGGAAAAGCTGAAAGATCAGAAAGACAGAGGAACAAGCCACAGGTAATCATCACCCAGCCAACACCTCAGGCCAAGCTTCCAGAACCCAAAGATTCTCTGAGTCCTTAGCAAAGAAAGCAAAGCAAAGGACCAAAGTCTGGCCTCCTCTTGCCTTATAATTCTTTGATTCCCCAACATATCACTTCCTGTTTTAACATTCCAAGTACTTGAATTAAAGGCATGTTTTTGCCAAGTACTGGGAGCAGATGTATGGGATCCTCAAATGCTGGGGTTAAAGGTATGTGACACAACTCCCTAACCTAATAACTAATTCTGTGAGTGGCTATAAGCTAGGATACCCTATGATCTTTAAGCAAATTTTATTCTTTATTTCTTTAGAGCATATATAACATATCACTACAATACACCTATAATGTTCTAAGGTATATATCCAATTCATTCCATATTCAATTACATTCTGAAGATGCCTCTTCACACATATTCAATGTTGTTCTTCTCACAAAGGCCAGGAAACTAAAATATCTTAGGTGGGCATTAACTAATGGCTGATTGATGAAAATCTATTTTTACACAATAGAATATTGTTTGAATACTAAGAAAAATATAATTATAGAATTCAGAGGTAAATGAATGGAACTGTAAACAACTGTTCTGCGTGGTGTTACAGGAACACAGAAAGGTATGTAACATGTGTATGTTTTCTTCTGTCAATGTTTGCTGTGAATCTCTAGCATATAGGTAATTTGAAATGCTAATAAAGATGAGTATTTAAGTGAAAAAAAGAAAGCTCTGCAGAGAAGAACACAGTGAAAAACAAAATTGTGAGAACAGAGAATGAGAAAACAATTTACTAACCTCACAGCCAATAGGGTGCCGAGTTCCATAACACATAAATAACTCAAGAGAAGGCAAATCATTCTAATTGTAAAATTAAGTACAGAGCTGAACAGAATTCTCAACAAAATTTCAAATAACAAAATGATAGTTATGGAAAGGTTCAAAATTCTTAGCCAGCAGGAATGTGTAAACAAAATTCATTCTGTAATGCTATTGTATTACATTTAGCAGAATAGCTAAGATATAAAGCATTGTTTATAGCTTATGTTGGAAAAAATGTGGAATAATAAAATTATTCTCTACAGTGCCTTAAAATACATACTCAAAGAGTTAATTTGTAAATCACTATGGTGGCTTCTCAGATAATTGGAAATTAAAGTACCTGAAAATATAATGACATTACACATGTGCATATATCTAAACAATTCTTAATCATACCTCAAGGACACTTACTCATCTTTGTTCATCAAATCATTTTTGTAATAAAAATCAGCACAGATGTGGTGGTTTACACTTTATTCCTGTTACTCAGGAGGTCTTTTTAGGTGAATCTTTATCATGACCACTCTCCTGTATAAAGAAAATTTTCAAGACAACTAGGGCTATTACATATAAATCTTTGTCGATTGAAAAATATTACTTAGTACCTGGAATCAACCTGGTTTTCTTTTAATCAAGTAACAATATATATAAAAAATTCGCAAATAGAATATTTCTTCTTGTAGAAATAAATGACATCATAATGTATTCACTCAAATCAATGGATGTACAAAATACCATTCTGAGTGAGGTAATCCTGAATCTGAAAGACAAGCATGGTATATACTTATATACGAGTGCATTCTGAATGTATATTCAATAACCTGGATATAGTTTTCATCTCGGGAAAAGTTAATTTACAAGAACAACCTTCATATAAACACCTGAATTACTCTAGGATGTAAAATTACATGAGATCTCCAGAGAAAACCTGGAATTAAAAAATGCAATGGAAAAAAAGAAATAAAGAGTGGAATATAAGAGAATTGGATAATATGTTTCACCTGGTAAACAAACAGAGTGAAATATCAATTTAAAAAAAATCTTGATAGAGATAGACAATGCTAGGTAAGGGAGATATGGTGCTAGAAAATCTCCAAAATATACAAAAATTTCCCTTGTTAGGAGCTACAAGCAATAATGGAGAGAATGCTAAGGGTAGCTTCTCCCAATTGTTTGATTAGTACATACCATAACAGCCTTCAGGGAGCTATGATGCAGTAACTGATAGAAATGGACATAGAGTGGATTAACAAACTGTGGTACATCTACACAATGGAATACTACTCAGCAGTAAGAAAAAATTATATCCTAAAATTCACAGGCAAATGGATGGATTTGGAGAATATCCTCCTGAGCGAAGTATCACAAACTCAGAGAGATAAGCAGGGGATGTACCCACTCACTAGTGGTCTCTAAACAAACAAGCAAGAAAAAAAAAGCCAAATAGCCCAAGCAGCAAACCACAACCACTGAATAGCTTGGGATCAGAAACACCCTGGACTGACCCTTCAAACCCCAGTCCATCTATAGGAACACCTGACTCACTCTTGAGGGAGGGGGACAAAACTGGATTTGGCCGGGAGTGAAGACTGATCCAAGCATTGTTGGGCCAGTGTGACCATAGGACTGTCTGCTCCCTGCCAAGGGAGTGGATGGGGAGTTGCAGAGAAGAAAAATGATCAGATGTGGTGGGAGGGGGAAGAGACCTTCAAAAAGGATATACAGGGATGGAAAAAAAAATTCAGAGGGAAAGCTGAACACAAAGAAAATATATGTGTAGTAATCTTATTTGAATTTCCACCCTTGATAAGCCATTCTTATGATTATTATCCTCTGTATAGTTATTGTTAACTCTTCAGCATTTTTTTTAAATTCTTTTTACTGTTTCTTTGATAAATACAAAACAAAGAAAAAAAATAAAGGAATGGACATAGAGATCCACAGCCAAACACCAGGTCAGGCTCAAGGAGAGCAGTCAAAATGAAGAAAAGAATTATATGAAAATGCAGGACAAGTTCATAAAAGTGAAAGAGCACATAAAACTAAATAGAGCTATTGGGAAGTAAAAAAATTAGACTGACATCTGTGGACCCTCATGAGACATAACTAACCCCTCTATATATGAAATACTTTTGTGTAGCTTAATCTTTAAAAAAAAAAAACCTGCATTGGGACCAGTATATATATCCTTGCTGCATGATATGGTTTAACATAGTGCATTTCCTATGTAGGGGCATCTTTTAGAGCCTTGATGGAGAGAGAAATGGGTAGGTCTTTTCACAACTTAAAATATCAGGAATTGTTGATTATTTATGGGAGGACTTACCATTTTGTAATAGTATTTGGGTATGCACTGTTATAAAAGTGGGAGAATGTGTGAAAATAAGAACTGTGGGAAATGTGTAAAATAAATTAATCTTCTATTAATATGCTTCAAATAGTGGATAAAGAGACTATGAGCACACTAGGCTTCATTTTGAAATGTCTTCAAAGGTTAATACAAACAAAAATGATGACATTTTTAATTGTAATGAGTATGATGGATTTTTCGTGGTTTTGGTGAATCCTAAAATAGTCGAGAAAATTAAAAAATATATATTTATTTTAATAAAATAGACAGCTTTTCTTTTTAACGAAATGATGAATTTATGTCTCTCAAGATATGGTCTCTAATAAACTTTGTGTTCCTAGCATCCAAATGTGATTTTATTAAAAAGTTGGCATTATATTTTCTGACTTTACTACCCAATATCTTTTAAGTGACAAACAAATACCTTTTTCCTCACTTTCCCATTCTTATGTTTTTCTCTTCTAAATACATGTCATTAAATATACACAATTCATCACATGAAAGACAAGCAAGAAATAAAAGAATCATTTCAGAAATTAAAAAAAATTGAAATAATAAAGAAGGCACACAAAGGGGCAAGGGATGATAGGGAATCTTTAAAAATGATCTTTTAGAGTCCCAGTGAACTCTGTAGCAGGAACAGATAAAGTCTGCCTCTCACCATACCCACAGATGCTGCTGGGGGAATTTGCACGACTTCCAACCTCGACCTCCAACTGAACAAACAGATAAGTTCTGGGGTCTCTACAGACTCAGACCCTGCACAGAGAGGTGACAAGAGGTACACAAGCCCAAGTTTGAAAACTGTCCAGGAGCCATCTAATCATGAATCACTGAATCCATGGGCAAATGTCAGTGCAAAAAATAACATTATAGTACAAAGAACTACATTGTAACTCCAGAAGAGAGTGGCGATCTTACAAAAACAAGATCTGATCTGAGCAATGAAGAGGAAACAGAAGAAAGCAACACCAAAAATTCCTTTTTGTTGATCATCAAAGCTCTCAAAGAAGATATAAAAAATAGCCTTAAATAAATAGAAGAAAATACAAACAAAAAATTGGAAGAAATGAACAAATCTATGAAAGAAACATACCAGGAACTAAAAGCTGAAATGGAAGCAATAAAAAAGGCACAAAAATGAGGCAAAGATGCAAATAGAAAATCAGAAGAAAAAACTGGAAACACAGATACAAGCATAACAAATAGAGTTCAAGAGATGGAAGATAGAATCTCTTAAGTGGAAGACTTAGTAGCTAAAATAGATATATCAGTCTAAGAATATAGTAAAACTAAAAAAGCCATAAATCAAAATGTTCAGGAAATCTGGGACACCATGAAAAGACCTAATTTGAGAATAATAGGAATAGAACAAGGAGAAGAATAGCATCTCAAAGGCACAGATAATGTTTTTAATAAAATCATAGAAGAAAACTTCCCTAACCTGAAGAAGGAAATCCCTATAAAGATACAAGAAGCTTACAGAACACCAAATACATATGATCCCTGCAAAAAAAGTCAGCCCGCCACATTACAATCAAACCACAAAACATAAAGAACAAAGAAAAAAATTTAAGAGCTGCAAAATAAAGGGAGAACTCACATATAAAGGCAAACCCATCAGAATAATGTCTGACTAACCTGACTATTCAATGTAAACGATGAAAGTTAGAAAGGCTTGGTCAGAATTTATACAGACGATAAAACTTCATTGCTGCCAAACTAGAATACTATACCCTGCAAAATTATCAATCACCATAGATGGAGCAAACAAGGTATTTCAGGGCAAACGCAGACTGAAAGAATATCTTTCTACCAATTCAGCACTACAGAGAATATTAGAGGGAAAACTCCAACTTAAGGACCCCAGATACACCCATGGAATCACAATCAATCAATAATTCTACAGAAGAATACCCTAGAGAAAGGAAATACAAACAAGTTACCACCAAAAATGGCAGGAAATATGAATCAATGGTCACTAATTTCCATTAACATCAATGGTCTCAACTCTCCTATAAAACTCAATACATTTCCAAGATGGATACATCAATGGAAGACATCCATCTGTTGTCTACAAGAAACACACCTCAACCTCAAAGACAGTCACAGGCTTAGAATAATGGGTTGAGAAAAGATTTTCCAGTCAAATGGTTATAAGAAACAAGTAGGGGTTGCAATCCTAATATTCAACAAAGTAGACTTTAAGCTAAAACAATGAAAAGGGAACAACATGGTCACTACTAGTTCATCACAGGAAAGATTGGTCAAGAAGAGATTTTAATCTTGAATATTTATGCCCCTAATATAAGGGCACCTATTTATGAAAAAGAATCACTGCTAAAGCTCAAATACCACATCAATTCTTACACCCAATTAGTGGGAGACTTCATTACCCCACTTTCAACCCTGTAGAGATTAACCAGGCAGTGTCTCAACAGAGAAATAAGAGTCTAAAAGAGGTTATGATGCAAATGGATTTATTAGATATCTACAGAATCTTCCACCTAAAGGCAAAGGAAAATACATATTTCTCAGCTCCTCATGGAACTTTCCCCAAAATTGACAACATAAATGGTCATAAAGCAAATATCAACGGATACAAAAAAAAATGGAAATAATCCCTTGTAACATATTGGACCACCTGGGCATAATGTTAGGGTTCAACAACATCAAAACCCAAAGAAATCATACCAACTCATGGAAACTAAACATCACTCAGCTGAAACATCTCAGGGTCAAGGAAGAAGTTAAGAAAGAAATCAAAGTCTTCCTAGAATTCAAAGAAAATGAATCTGCAACATATCTAAACGTCTGTGACACAATGAATGCAGTCTTCAGAGGAAATTCATAGCATTAGATGCCTATATGGAATACCTAGAGAAATCCCACACTAGAAAACTATCAGTGCAGCAGAAAGTCTTAGAACAATTAGAAGCGAACCCACCTAGAAGGAGTAGACAGCAGGAAATAATCAAATTTATAACTGAAATCAATACAATTGAAACAAAAAGAACAATACAAAGAATTAATGAATGTAAGAGATGGTTCATAGAGAAAGTTAACAAGATAGATAAGCCTTAAGCCAAACTAATCAAGAAACAGAGACAGGGTGTTCAAATCAACAAAATCAGAAATGAAAAGGGGGACATAACAACAGACACCCAGGAAATACAGCAAATTAACAGATCATATTTTGAAAATCTGTATTCCACAAAAATGGAAAACCGACAAGAATGGACAGCTTTCTGAACAGGTACCATCTATCAAAATTAAATGAAGATCAGATTGATTACCTAAACAGGCCTATAAACCTTAAGGAAATTGAAACTGTGAATAAAAACCTCCCCAAAAATAAAAGCCATGGTCCAGATGGCTTTAGTGCTGAATTCTACCAGACATTCAAAGAAGAATTACTACTGTTACTCCTCAAACTATTTCACAGAGTAGAAAGTGAAGGAATATTGCCAAATTCCTTTTATGAGGCCACAATCACCCTAATACCCAAGCCATTTAAAGACAGAACAAAGAAGGAGAATCACAGACCAATTTCCCTCATGAATATTGATATAAAATTTCTCAACAAAATTTTGGCAAACCGTATACAACAATATATAAAAGATATCATCAATCATGACCAAATATGCTTCATCCCAGAAATGCAGGGCTGGTTTAACATATGAAAAACTATAAATTTTATCAATCATATAAACAATCTAAAGGAACAAAAACACATGATCATATCCTTAGATGTGCAAAAAGCCTTTCACAAAATCCAATACACATTTTTTATAAAAGCCCTGAAGAGATCAGGAATACAGGGAGAATATATAAATATATTAAAGGCGATTTACAAGAAGACAGCCAGTATCTAACTTAATGAAGAAAAACTCAAAGAAATCCCAATAAAGTCATTAAATAGAAAAGTATGTCCTCTCTCCCCTTATCTATTCAATAAAGTTCTTGAAGTTTTAGCTATATCAATAAGGGAACAAAAAGATATTAAGGGGATACAAATTGGAAAAAAGAATTGAAGCTTTCTCTATTTGCAGATGATATGATTGTATACATAAGTGACCTACACAATTCTTCCAAGGAACTGGTACAGCTGATAAACACCTTCAGCAACGTAGCAGGATACAAGAATAACTCAAAAATATCAGTAGCCATTCTATACACTAAAGATAGAAGAGCTGAAAAAGAAATAAGGGAAACATTACCCTTCATAATAGCTGCAAATAGTATTAAATACCTTGGAGTAACTTTAACCAAAGAAGTAACAGATCTATTTGACAAAAATTTTAAATCACTGAAGAAAGAAAATAAAGAGGATATCAGAAAATGGAAAGCTTTCTCATGTTCCTGGATTCATAGGATCAACATACTAAAAATGGCAATTCAACCAAAGGAAATCTACACATTCAATGCACTGCAAATCAAATTCCTAACACAATACTTCTTGGACCTTGAAAGAACAATACTCAATTTCATTTGCAATAACAGGAATGCAAGGGTAGCCAAAAAAATTTTACTCAAAAAAAAAAAATACCTCAGGAGGTATCACGATCCCTGACTTCAATCTATAATATAGAGGTTTAGTAATAAAACAGCCTGGTACTGGCATGAAAAAAGACTTGTGGACCAATGGTTGTGGACCAATGAAATAGAATTGAGGATCCAGACATTAACCCAAAAATTTATGATGGCCTGATCTTTGACTAAGAGTTCCAAAACATTTAATGGAAAAAAATAGTATATTTAACAAATGGTGTTGGCATAGCTGGATGGAAGTGTGTAGAAAAATGCAAATAGATATGAGCCTGTCACCCTGCACAAAACTCAAATCAAAGTGGACCAAAGACCTCAACTTAAATGCAGCCACTTTGAACTTGATAGAAAAGAAAGTAGGAAATACACTTCTACGAATTGGCACAGGTGACCACTCCCTAAATATAACACCAGTGGCACAGACACTAAGACCAACAATAAATAAGTGGGATCTCCAGAAGCTTGGGAGCTTCTGCAAAGCCAAGGACACTGCCCATAGGACAAAACGACAGCCTACAGAATGGGAAAAGATTTTCACCAACCCTACAGTGATAGAGGTCTGATCTCAAAGATATATAAAGAACTAAAGAATATTGAGCCCAAAACCTTGAATAAACCAATCAAAAAATGGAGTACATATCTAAAAAGGGAATTCTCAGCAGAGGAACTACGAATGGCTGAAAAGCACCTGAAAAAGTGCTCTTCATCTTTAGCCATCAGAGAAATGAAAATCAAACAACAATGAGATACCACCTAACGCCTGTTAGATTGGCTAAGATAAAAGGTACAAATGACAGCTTATGCTGGAGAGGATGCCGAGCAAGGGGAACACTCCTCTATTGTTGGTGGAAGTGTAAGCTTGTTCAGCCACTTTGGAATGAAATATGGTGGTTTCTCAGAAAATTGGAATCAATCTCCCAAAGGACCCAGCAATACCACATCTGGGTGTATGCCCTAAAGAGGTACATTCACACTCCAAAGGTATTAGCTCAACTATGTCCATAGCAGCATTATTTGTAACAGCAAGAAACTGGAAACAATCTCGATGTCCCTCAAATGAAGAATTGATTAACAAACTGTGGTACATTTACACAATGGAATACTACTCAGCAGTAAAAAAAAAAAAATGATATCCTAAAATTAGCATGCAAGTGGATGGATTTGGAGAATATCCTCCTGAGCAAGTTATCACAATCTCAGAAAGATAAGCAGGGGATGTACTCACTCAGTGGTCTCTAAACAAACAAACAAGAAAAAAGCCAAGCATGCCAAAGCGGCAAACCGCAACCACTGAACAGCTTGGGATAAGAGACACCCTGGACTGACCCTTCAGATCCCACTCCAACTATAGGAACACCTGACCCACTCTTGAGGGAGGTTGGACAAAACTGGAATTGCCAGGAGTGGAGACTTATCCAAGCATTATTGGGTTAGTGGTACCATAGGACTGTCTGCTCCCTGCCCAGTGATGGGTTGGAGAGTTGTGGAGAAGAAAAAATGACCTGATGTTGTGGGAGGGGGAAGGGACCTTGAATAAGGATATACAGGGATGGAAAAAAATTCAGAGGGAAAGCTTTACACAAAGTAAATAGTGTAGCAATCTTATTTACATTATCACCCTTGATAAGTCATGATTATGATTTTAATCTTCATTAGAGTTATTGTTAAGCTTTCAGCATTTTATATTCATTTTCCTGTTTTTCTTGATAAATCTCAAAATAAATAAAGAAAAAAGATTAAAAAAAAAGATCTTGTCATACAGATACAAGCATGACCATAAGAATCTAAGAGATGGAAGAGTGAAAAGTTGAGTGGAAGTTTTAATAGTGGAAACAAATGAAACTCTGAAAGAATACAACAATACCATTAAAGACAACAGAAAATGCTCAAGACAATTGGGACAAATGAAAAGAGCAAACCTGAGAATAATAAACATGGAAGAAGGAGAAGCATACCAGGTGAAATACACAGATAATATATTCAATGAAATCATGAAAGAAAACATCCCCAACTTAAAGAAGGCTATGCCTATAAAGACAGAAGAAGCTAACAGAACACTAAATAGGTTAGACCCCACAAAAAATGTGCACATGATATAATATTCAAGCCAAAAAACATACCAAACAAATAAATTATGTTAAAATCTACAAGGAAAAGGACCAACTTACCTGTAAATATACATCCATCAGAATAATGCCAGACATTTAAATAGAAACAGTTAATGCAAGTAGGTTCAGGACAGAAGTTATCAGACACTTATAGGATATGGCTACCGACCCAGATATCACAGCCAGCAAAATTATTAATCATCCTAGGAGGAGTAAGCATGATATTTCATGGTAAACACGGGTTCAAACAATTATGACACTCAAATCCAACACTGCAGAAATCACTACAGGTAAAACTCCAAACTAAGAATATGAGATACATGCATGAAACCTCAAAAAATTGATAATCCCACAGAAGAAAATTTCTAAGAAAGAAAATACACAAACTACCACCAATGTGGTTTTGTTTGCAGCTTGGAGATTCTTTGTTTATTATTTAAAGTTCAATAACCAGTAAATACATCTCTCACTTATATTCCTGTGTTTGTGATGTATGGCTCTGGAATATATTCTCCAATTTTATACATTTACCTATGAATTTTAGGATATTTTTTTTCTGACTGCTGAGTAGAACAACATTGTGTACATGTACCAGAGTTTTTTGATCCATTCTTCATTTGAGGGGCATTCAGGTTGTTTTCAGGTTCTTACTATTACAAACAATGTTGCTATAAATATAGTTGAGCTAAATCTTTTGGGGAACAAATGTGCTAACTACGGTTTATTCCTAAAAGAGATATTGCTGGATCCTTGATTCATTGATTCCCAGTTTTTAGAGCACTACCCATATTGTATTCCAGAGAGCATAAACAAGTTTACACTTTCATCAACAATGAAGTATTGATTGATTCCATCACTCCACAATCTCTCCTGCATAGACTGTCATTTGTATTTTTAAACTTACCCATTCTTATAGATGTTAAGGTGATAACCTAAAGTTGTTTTCATTTGCATTTCTCTCATGGCTCATGATTTTGACAACTTTTTGAAGATTCTTTCCAGCATTTGTTGTTGTTCTTCTGAAAATTTGCTTTTTAAGCTCTGAACCTGATTTTTAAAAGCAAAATTTTGGTTTTGGAGTTCTAGATTCTTGAGTTCTTTATTTTATAGATGAATCCTCTGTCACTTCTTTGGTGGTGAAAAATTTTTACCATTCTGTAGAGTGTCATTTTGTCTTATTGACTGTGTCCTTAGTCTTACAGAAGCTTCTCAATTTCTGAAGGTACATTTTTTAACATAAGTCTGTTTGTATGCCATTATGCTGCTGGTTTTATTACTGTAGCTCTATAGTTTATCTTGATCTTAGGGATGGTGATACATGTTGAGGGTTAGAAGAATACATGCCTCAATGTCCAAAAATTCTGTCCTTAAAATATTCTAGATGTCATATTCTGCAGTTCTTTTATATGTTAATGATAACATATAATTGAAATATATTTTATACATCTAAATTATAACAT
>PVIH01029494.1:0-13565 GCA_004025045.1 Sigmodon hispidus
TTTTTTTTTTTTTTTTTTTTTTTTTTTTTTTTTTTTTTTTTTTTTTTTTTTTTTTTTTTTTTTTTTTTTTTTTTTTTTTTTTTTTTTTTTACTGCTGAGTAGTACTCCATTGTGTAGATGTACCACAGTTTGCTAATCCATTCTTCAATTGAGGAGAATTTAGGTTGTTTCCAGGTTCTTGCTATTACAAATAATGCTGGTATGAACATAGTTGAGTTAATGCCTTTGGAGTGCAAATGTGTGTTTTTAGGGTATACACCCAGAAGAGGTATTGGTGGATATTTGGGGAAATGGATTCCTAGTTTTCTGAGAAACTGCCATACTGCAGTTGAGAGTGGCTGAACAGGCTTACACTCCCACCAACAATGGATGAGTGTTCTCCTTGCTCCACATCCTCTCCAACATAGGCTGTCATCTGTGTCTTTTATCTTAACCAATCTAACAGGTGTCAGGTGGTATCTCTAAGTTCTTTTATTTTGCACTTCTCTGATGGCTAAAGAAGTTGTGTACTTTTTCAAGTGCCTTTCAGTCATTTGTAATTTCTTCTGCTGAGAATTCCTTTTTTAGTTCTGAACCCCATTTGTTGATTTGATTATTCAAGGTTTTGGGCTCTAGTTTCTTGAGTTCTTTATATATTTTAGAGATCAGTCCTCTATCATTGTAGGGTTGGTGAAAATCTTTTCTCATTCTGTAGGCTGCTGTTTTGTCCTATTGACAGTGTCCTTGGCTTTACAGACACTTTTCAGCTTCAGGAGATCCCACTTATTGATTGTTGTTCTTAGTGTCTGTGCCAATGGTGTTATATTTCGGAAGTGGTCACCTGTGCCAATTTGTTGGAGGATAGATCCCACTTTCTATTCTTTTCTTTTTTTTATTGTGGATAAGAAGCCACATTTTCTATCCCTGTATATCCTTAATGAGGTTCCTTCCCCCTCCCACCACATCAGGTAATTCTTTCTTCTCCACATCTCCCGATCCCCACCCTGGAGAGATGATCTCAAGGTCCCAAGGTCCCAATATTGCTTAATTCAGACTCTACTCCTGGCAAATCCACTTTTCTCCCCACAACATCAAGACTGGGTCACGTGTTCCTCTAGGGTGAGTGGGATCCAATGGGTCAGTCCAAGGAGTTTTTGATCCCAAGCTGTTCAGTGGTTATGGTTTGCAGTGTGGGCATGCTTGTATTTTTTCTTGTTTGTTTGTTTGTTTAGAGTCCACTAATGAGTGAGTATATCCCCTGCTTATCTTTCTGAGTTTGTGATACCTCCCACAGGAGGATATTCTCCAAGTCCATCCATTTGCCTGTAAATTTTAGGATATTTTTTCTTACTGCTGAGTACTAGTCCATTGTGTAGATGTACCACAGTTTGTTAACCCATTCTTCAGTTGAGGGATATCTAGGTTGTTTCCAGGTTCTTGCTATTACAAATAACGCTGCTATGAACATAGTTGAGCTAATGCATTTAGAGTGTGACTGTGTATCCTTAGGGTATACACCCAGAAGTGGTATTGCTGGGTTCTTGGGGAGACTGATTCTCAATTTTCTGAGAAACCACCATACTTCATTCCAAAGTGGCTGAACAAGCTTACACTCCCACCAACAATGGAAGAGTGTTTCTCTTGCTCTGCATCCTCTTCAGCATAGGCTGTCCTCTGTGTCTTTTATCTTAGCCCATCTAACAGGTTTCAGGTGGTATCTCTAAATTGTTTTGATTTACATTTCTCTGATTGCTAAAGATGATGAGCACTTTTTCAGGTGTCCTTGGCTTTACAGAAACTTTTAGCTTCAGGAGATCCCATTTATTGATTGTTAATCTTAGTGTCTGTGCCACTGGTGTTATATTTAGGAAGTCATTGACTGTGCCAATTAGTAGAAGTGTATTTCCCACTTTCTTTTCTATCAAGTTTAAAGTGGCTGGGTTTATGTTGAGGCATTTGAGTTTTGTGCAGGGTTACAGGCTTGGTTCTACTTACATTTTTCTACACACTACCACCCAGCTATGCCAATAACATTTGTTAAATCTATATATATATGCATATATATATGTATGTATATGCTATCTTTTTCCATTGAATATTGTGGGCCTCTTTGTCAAAGATCAGGTGTTCATAGGTTTTTTGGTTAATGTCTGGATCCTCAACTCTATTCCATTGATCCACAAGTCTTTTTTTGTTCGTATTTTCTTCTATTTCTTTAAGGGAGTGTTCTATATCTTCTTTGAAGGCTTCACTAATCTTCAAAATGTGTTTTTGGTGTTGTTCCCTTTTGTTTTCTCTTCATTGCTCTGTTTAGTTTTTGTAGTAGTAGAACCACCAGTTTCTTCTGCTATTGCCTAGGTGTTCTTTATATTGTTATATGTATTTTTGCACTGATGTCTGCCCATGTCTTCATTGTTTCATGATTAGGCAGCTCCTATTCAGTTGTGGCAAGAGGACTTGTGTGCCTCTTGTCACCTGTCAGCATATGGTCTGCTTGATATCTGACTCTGCTCTGGACATGGGTCTGAATTTCAAAGCCTCAGTCCTTCCCTGATGATGCAGTTCCCCCCGAGGTGGGGCTCGGCCGTGAAACATCCCCTATTTTAGTTGTGGCTGGAGGAATCCTGCATAGGCAAACCCTAGTCGTGTCTGCTAGGAAGAGTCTCAGATCAGACTCTAGGAATGACCCTGGTCTCAGAAAGTGACTTTCCGGACAGATGTTGCAGGTGCTGAAATCTGCTCATCTCGAATATTTAATTATCTAAAAGTAAATATGAATCATGCGACTTAGGTATATCTATTCTTGGAGTATGCCTAAAAGCTTAAATGGCTTGATATTTTATTTCACAAATACTTTCTCATTTATGATCATTGCTACTCTTTTCACACAAATTAATATATAAAACAAACTAAATGTTTTGCACCTATTTAGTGGATAATGAAATAGTGGTACATATTAACAATGTAATAACATTTCATTTTGAAGAAAAATAAATTCATTAGATTTTCAGGTGAATGACAGACATTATACAAAGATCCTATTGTGTGGTGTAACTCATGTAAAAAAAATGTGACATAATATGTCTCTTCTCAAAATCCTCGTTCTAAACCTTTAGATAAAAGTTTATAACTCACTTGAGACCTTGTAACAACATTTAGTTTAAAATTAGTCCACCCCCACTCCAACAATAGGAGCACCTGACTCACTCTTGAGGGAGGGTGGACAAAACTGGATTTGGCCAGGAGTGGAGACTGATCCAAGCATTATTGGGTCAGTGGGACCATAGGACTGTCTGCTCCCTGCCCAGGGAGGGGATGGGGAGTTGCATAGAAGTAAAATGTCCTGATGTGATGGGAGGGGGAAGGGACCTTGAATACGGATATACAGGGATGGAAAAAAATTCAGAGGGAAAGCTGAACACAAAGTAAATATATGTGTAGCAATCTTATTTGCATTATCACCCTTGATAAGTCATGCTTATGATTTTTATGTTCTTTATAGTTATTGTTATCTTTTCAGCATTTTAAATCCAATTTACTGTTTTTTTGATAAATACAAAATAAATAAAGAAGAAAAAAAATTAGTCTACCAAAGTAAAGAAGATACAATGGTGGTATACTGGAAAGCTTACATGGAGAAAAAGAAGTAGGGAATAATGTAATTACGTCATAATCTCAATAAATTGAGATAAAAATTAAATATATATTTTTTTGATTTTTTTCTTCTTTATTTTGTATTTATCAAACAAACAGTAAAAAGAATTTTAAAAAAATGCTGAAGAGTTAACAATAACTATACAGAGGATAATAATCATAAGCATGGCTTATCAAGGGTGGAAATTCAAATAAGATTACTACACATATATTTTCTTTGTGTTCAGCTTTCCCTCTGAATTTTTTTTTCCATCCCTGTATATCCTTATTGAAGGTCATTAGCTGCCATGTGGTGCTGGGAATCGAACCCGGGCCCTCTGGAAGAGCAGACGGTGTTCTTAACCACTGAGCCATCTCTCCAGCCCCTAAATATATATTTTTTGATAGTGTCATGGAGGACAGACTAAAGCTTTATAATGATTCTGTTAGAAGTCATGATGTATACAACAGAGCTAACTAAGTTATTCATGTGTTAGAAAATGAAGCCCCAGAGAATAAACAAGTACTGAAAAGTCATGATATTCTTCTTGATTGCTTCTAAAAAAGATGACAAGTTTCTGTGGCTAAACATAATGCAGGCCTCAGTTTGGGTGTGTAAAGAAATTATCTGGGCTGTGGTGGTCCTGGATTCATAAAATGTAAAACACTGTTTTCAGCTTGACTGTAGAGTTCACTTACACAATGATACAATATTTCTGAACATTACTTTTTTTATAGGCTTTGCTGCTACCCATCTTTTTCTTTTTTATTATTAATAAAGTCTCATTTTTTTATCCCTGTATCCCATTGTTCAAATGCCTTCGCTCTCCCACTCTTACAAGTCACTCTTCTCCCCATCTCCTTATCTCCTCCCCCGCAAGGACAGGAGGTCCCAAGGTCCCAAGGTGGCTTAGTTCAGAATCCACTCCAGGCAAATCGACTTTCTTCATCCCCACATCATACTGGCTCAAGTTTTCCTCTGGAGGGAATGGGCTCCAAAGTGCCAGTTCAAGGTGCTTCAGATCCCAAGCTGTTCAGTGTTTGTGGTTTGCAGCTTGGACATGCTTTGCTTTTTGTTTAAAGCCTACTAATGAGTGAATACATCCCCTGCTTATCTTTCTGGGATTGTGAAACCTCGCTCAGGAGGATATTTTCCATATTCATCCATTTCCCTCAAATTATAGAATATCATTGTTGCTTACTGCTGAATAGTACTCCATTGTGTATTTGTACCACAGCTTGTTAATCCATTTCTCAGTTGAGGGGCATCTAGGTTGTTTCTAGGTTCTTTTTTTCCTCTTTCTCTTTTTGTGAATGAAGTCACATTTTCTATCCGTGTATATCCTTATATAAGGTCTCTTCCCCCTCCCATCCCCTCCAGTTACTCTCTCTTCTTCACATCTCTCCATCTCCTCCCCAGCATGAGCAAGAGGTCCCAAGGACCCAATATTGCTCAGTTCAGCCGCCACTACTGGCAGATCCAGTTTCCTCACTCCAACATCAAGACTCAGTCAGATTGAACATTACTATTTTTTATAAACTGTTTTATTTGATTTTGTTTCTTTTGATTAATAACTGTTTTTATTACCATTGGACATCTAACAGAACTTTTTCCCATTATTTATGCAGTTATTTTTAATAATATCTCTGTAGCTTTGTACCCATGATAGTTGAATTCAAAGCACTGAAATAATGAAGTATTTCACCTATGGAAAACCTTAAAAGTAGCATAAGACATATCAATATCTTTATGGGAAATCCTCCTTAAGTTTTAACAACTTATCTTTTAAGATTGTTGTTCTTCAGGTCATAGGTTTAAATTCATGTAACTGCACAATATTATGTTGAGGTTTGAAATGTACTTATAAATGCATGTCACATTGGTTAAATGAATCATATGAAGCATATGCATTATGACCTTTACTTACAAGTATAGTTCTTGAAGCAAAACCATTATTTATAAATGATCTTTTAGACAAGACTACTCAATCATTTCAACATAACCTGACTTTAAAGATAATCTTATTAGTTTAGGGTTATAAGATCATACACCATTCAACAGGGCCTAAGAGGAAACACTGGGCAAATGTAGGTTGTTGTGATGCAGAACCATTGGTTGATTCCATGCCACTCCTTCTAACTTGCTGTATAAAAATCTTTGTCAGTTTGCTTCCTTCACAATCCATACACTACTTTGAGCTTCTGCAGAAGAACAAAGTCAGAACCACCATGATAAAGTTTCTGTTGATGGCTTTTGTGTTTGGTCTGGCTCATGCTGAGGTAAGTCATTTGGTCTGCGTATATGCCTGAGGCTCCACAGTAGGATACATTTGTAGCTGTGATATGTCATTCAGTTAGGCAATGCAAGCTCATATCTATAAAATAAACTTGTTTACTTTCATTTAGGTACACTTTCTCAATCAGATTTTCTCTAGGATGAAAATAGTGAAATGAGGAAAGAATGGGTTGAATTTGCGGAGTGTATAAGACCAAAAGAGGGGCAATACTCCACAGTCTTAGGTCTAAAATGCTGTTATTTGAGTCATCATATTACTCTGTGTTATTCTACATTCCTGTAAAATAATTGTGAACTAATAAACAAAATGTTATTGATTTACATATCTGGTCAGTGTACTTATTTCTAAGGACTGGGATTAGAAATGTGAATACCAACTCATATTTCAATTGACTGTATTTTGTCTTTTATTTTTCTTTGGTGGATATTTTCAGCTTGATGGCGAATGGTTTACTACTGCTATTGCTGCTGACAACATCAGCAAGATAAAACCAAATGGACCTTTGAGAATTTATATTCGTAAACTTACTTGCAAAGAACGATGTAGAGAAATGAAAGTAACATTTTATGAAAAGTAAGCAAATCATCAACCATGTAAACTGATCAATATTTATGTTGTTAACCTTGCAGAGAAATGTTTTGTTTCTGATCATAAAATTTAAGAATTCATCTTTAGTAATTTGATTATATTATTCTTTGATGGAGTTGCTCTGGACACCACACAATATTAGACACTGTCTTCAAATTTATGAAGGTTTACTTATTGTCCTTATAATTGGAACCTGTGGTTGAATTTTTATGCTTTATTATTAGATGAAGAAGACTCTAAGGATCTCATCTGTAGTATGATGAGGGGAATGTGAGAGCTTTTAGTTTAAAATTATATATTTTTATATTCAATCAGTAATGTCATAAAACACTTTCTATATACAGATTAGTTACATTTGGTTTGGAAATCCATTTTTCTGAGATCTAGTTTCAAAGACTGTCTTTCTGACAATTGGATGACTGTGTTCAATGAAAGAGTGCCTAACACCATAAGGACGAAAAATTCTTAAAAACATTTCTTACAGACACAATTGTAAGTTTTAAGTTACAAAAGAAAGCATGTAAAACACATGCATACAAAGCTGAACATATATGTCATCGCTACACTAGAACAAGATAATTATCATATAGAAAATCATACTCAGTTGACAGTAAATTTTGAGTAAGAAAGCCATCAGAGATTTCATAGCACTTATCAAATTTTCACAAATAAATTAAATTGTTTATATGATTAAACATGAGATGATATATTCTAATTACAATTAGGAAAAGTGAGGTAAGCATAGTTATTAGACCTTAGCTTTGTAAACTATTCATAGATACTATTACCTCCTCAAGTTTATTATAACACTTGATATTTTATAAATGCAAAGTTTATAAAGAATAAACTGTTTTCTCCCTTTTATTGATAGTTTAAATTGCCAATGTTCAAAAAGAACAGTTACTGCGTATAAGCAAGCAGATGGCAGCTTCAAAGCCAAGTGTAAGTAGAGCAACAGAGTCTTCCTCTACAAAATAAAGCATTGTGAGTGTGCACATTCATGTTGATACTACAGCCACACATAAGTACTTAGGTCTAGAAAAATTGTGACTACTTTTAAAGAAACTGAGAAATGCTATAAAGAGAGAGTACATTGTCTGAAGTTTACGTAGAAAAAAAGTCTATGACCTAAATACGTAATTAATTCTAAAATTATTGAAAAAAGATTTTCTGCATAAAAGTTTATTTCTGTTGGGGTGAGGAAACTGGATCTTAGATGAGCGGATGCTGAGCTGAGCCATTTTGGGACCTTGGGACCTCCTGTCCTTGCTGGGGAGGAGATGGGGAGATGTGGAGGAGAGAGTGACTGGAGGAGGTGGGACTGGGAAGGGACCTTGAACAAGGAATGGATAGAAAAATGTGACTTTGTTCTGTATGTTTTATGGCTTGATCATTATTTGGTGAGCCAACTTTTTGTAGGGATCATATCCAATTGTTGTTCTGTAAGCTTCTTGTATCTTTACTGACATTTCCTTTTTTAAGTCAGGGAAATTTTCTTCTATGATTTTATTGAATACGTTATTTGTACCAATGAGTGGGTATTCTCCTTCTTCTATTCCTATTGTTCTCAGGTGAGGTCTTTTCATGGTGTCTCAGATTTCCTAAACATTTTGTGTTATGGCTTTTTTGGTTTTAGTATTTTCTTTGAGTGATGTATCTATTTCTGCTACTGAGTCTTCCATTCCAGAGATTCTCTTTTCCATGTCTGGATTCTGTTGGTTTTGCTTGTATCTGTAGTTCCAGCTCTTTTGTTCAGATTTTCTATTTCCATCTTTGCCTCATTTTGTGCCTTTTTTATTGCATCTATTTCAGTCTTTAGTTCCTGGCATGTTTCTTCCATTTTTTTTTATGGTTTACCTTTTCTTGGTTTTCTTTCCAGAATTTGTTTATCTCTTCCAATTTTTGTTTGTATTTTCTTCTATTTCTTTAAGGGAATTTTTTATATCTTCTTTGAAGACTTCAATAATCTTCATAATGGTGTTTTAGATATTGTTTCCTTCTGTTCTGTTATTCCTTCCCCTTCATTGCTCTGTTTTGGTCTTGTAGTGGTAGAACCACCAGTTTCTTCTGGTGTTACTTTGTTGTTCTTTATATTGTTATGTGTATTTTTGCACTGGTTTATGCCCATAGCTTCAGTGGTTCATGATTAGGCAGCTCCTTTTCAGTTGTTACAAGACTGCTTGTGTGTCTCCAGTCTCCTCTGAGCAAGGGGTCTGCTTGATCTTTGACTCTGCTCTGGACATGGGTCTGAATTTCAAATCCTCAGTCCTTCTCTGATGATGCAGATTGTCCTGGAGGCTGTGCCTGGCCATGCAACGTCCTCTCTTTTAGTTGTGGGTGGAGGAACCCTTCACAGCCAAAGCCTAGCTCCTGTGTGCTAGGGAGAGGCTGAGATACCTGTGGATTTACCCCAATCCGGGAGTGGTCCTCTCTGGACGGTTGGTCCAGGTGCTAGAATCTGGTCACCACTGAACGATGGTCTGAATTTAACAGTGTTATTTCAAAGTTTTCTTTTTCATATAATGTAGAGATTATAAGATTTAGATCATTGTATGACTAATATCAATTTTTTAAGCAGTTAGGGAAAATCGTCTTAAATGGCCTTTTTTTTTTTTTTTTTTTTTTTTTTAAATGGGTAGATCATACAGTGGGTGTGAAACTCAAAGGACTGATAACTGAGTTTGATGTGGAGCATGATGTGAAATCACAAATAAAAAAAAGAAAGTTTTAAAGCAGTACCCCAGGTTGATATGGGAATACAAAGACATGGTTTGTTCACATTTAACTTAACAATCTAGGGAATTCTTACAATATTGATTTGTGTCATGGAATTGGATTTTTGATGCAAATTTTGCCTCTACATTGAATACAAACTCATAGATTAATAAAATTTCATAAATGTTAAAAAGAAAAAACTATTTTAGAACGACAACTTAAATTTTGCTGGGCTGCTGAAATAATAGCATTATTCAATTAAATTATATACAGTTTGAATTTTGGTTTGATATCATTTTTTCTTACTGCTCAGTAGTACTTTATTGTGTAAATGTACCACAGTTTGTTAATCCATTCTTCAGTTGAGGGACATCTAGGTTGTTTCCAGGTTCTTGCTGTTATAAATAATGCTGCTATGAACATAGTTGAGCTAATGCCTTTGGAGTGTGACTGTCCATCTCTAGGGTATAGACCCAGAAGTGGTATTGCTGAATTTTGGTTTGAATAAACAGAATGAAAAGTTTTCTGGTAATTTTAATGCTTACCTAACTTTATATGGATTCAAAAGGAAGTTCTGGAACAAAAAAATTACCAGATCCTAAAACCTTTTTACTTTCTTGTAATCAAAGTCATCATTCAATAAATGTAAGTGCAAGTGTTACACACGCACACACACACACACACACACACACACATGGGGGAGAGAAAGAGAGAGAGAGAGGCAGACACACATACATACATACTTACATACATACATACATACATACATACATACCTCCATAATAAAATATCAATGTCTGGTAAACTCAAGTTGTTCCTTGTAACATTTTTTCTATTATCTAATCCTAAAACCTGAAAGCTTTTGTGCATACTACTAAGGGATATAATTTATTTTTTGCACATGTATACATTTACCCATCAAATATTATTGTGTTATGACACCAAGTATTTATACTTTTGGAAAATTATCAAGTAGCATTTGAGATACAATGAAAAAGTGACGAAATATTGAATAGAATGTTCACAGAAATCTTGACAAAAGAAATTTATATAAATGAAAAGTGTCTGTGCTTAAAATTCATAATTAGGTTTGAAGAGTGGAAATCATTAGTGATCATATTATCAAATGACTACAGGAATAGTTGTTGCACATTTGTTATATAATAGTAAATAAAAGATTATTTCTACAGTGAGGGACAATATTAATGTTTAGAAATCAGATGATATCAAAGTAGAAAATGCATGACACTGACTTATGAAATATTTCCTTTCATATTACAGATAATGGAGACAATAGATTTAAAGCTGTGGTTGCAACAGAAAAGACCCTAGTCTTTGTCAGTAAGAATGTGGATAGCAACGGCCTGAAAACAAACTTGATTTTTGTTCTTGGTAAGAATGGTAGTGAATTATCTGAAATAGTAGCAATAGTATCACTCTGAAATTGAGAATTAACACAGATTCAAACACATATATTGCTGCCCGAGAATCAAGTCTCTCCAGCAGCATAGGAATCAAAGGGAAATCTATAGCACCACCATGTTGTATGATTTTTATCTGAAGGGGTTTGGAAAAGAACCACACATATACTCTCTTGATTGTTTCTGTCAGAACTTTCATTTTATTATTTTTTTTTGCATTATTTTCTCTTTATTTTTCTGGTTATTTCCTTATTTTGTGCTTGATGTTTCCTTCTAATGCTATTATTATTCTTGATATTTCTCTTCTAGTTCTTTCTTACTTTGATATCCTTTATGGCTTCTTCTCTTCCTTGACGCTTTTCTTTTAACTCTCATTCTTGATGTTTTCATTCTAGTCCATTTTAATTCTCTTTAACTTTATATTCATTTCCTTACAAGTTATATACCCCAGAAAATTCATTATGACAATATAAAAATTACAAAGTGGTTATGTTCTGTTTTTCAAGTTAATAATTACAATGCATACCAATAAAAAGAGCATATTTATATATCTCATTTATAATTAAACATTTTATGTATTACAGGTAATAAAACAAATTATTCCAGAGCATATTTACATTTATGCCTAAGCAAATTGTACTAGATTAACCATGTAAGCAAGCAAGTTATTCTTCTCAGATTTTTTAATGTCTGGCTGCAGTTTTGCAGTTAGAAAGAATAGGCCAATTACCTTATTACTTATCTGGAAATGTAAATTTATCAGAAATCTTAAAGAATCAAAAACTTGAACTTTTATATAAAAAAGAACCAGGCATCTCTACTTTATTTTTTGGGGTGCATACCCACTAATCAGTAGTTATTTATATAAAAAAATTGAGGACATAAAATTACAGAAAGTGTATATTATCACTTTTAATTACTAACCAATCCTAGCAAGGAAAGTGCATTAGCTAGCAAAAATTAGGCTGCCTTGTCTTTGTTCCCTGGACTTAAAATGTTCTGCATTCAACTAGTTCTTTTCGATACTGTAATTCATTGGGGGAGGGTTCACCTCAAAGATATTTGACAAAAACACATTAGTCTAATATTGTTATTTTCAAAGATTTGTTTCAGCTGCAATACACTCTGACATGTAAATACATTTCTAAACATTAAAGTTAAAAGAATTTAAGCTATTTGAGATAAGTAGTATTCAATTGTTTACCCTATTATTAAGCTCATCACCCTCTATATGGTTCTTTAATAAAAACTTATGTGTTGTAGAAGTATAACACTTCCTTATTTACATTTATACCATAAAACTCTATTTAAACTAACATTATTTATTCTTACTATTATTATCATTACTATTATTATTACGACAGTACAGGTTAAGAAGAAATTATGTTTATAGTAATCCACATGTAAAAATACCCATCAGGATAGGATGTTTTTATGAGATAAACACACTACATTGATGGCAGTGGGAATTACACCATATCTGATACCAGAGGAAGATAGCAGCAGAAAATATGTAAAAATATAGCAGAAGAAAATGGCATTTTAAGGTATGTGGTGTTGGAGGCTATAGATAACTGAGACTCACTCATCAGGGAGTTTTCTCCCAAGGAGCTGTCACTCTGAAGTCTATTGTCACCTGCTCCTCTTCTGACATGGACAGTGGCACCCAAATACAGTACCATGAGATATCCAATCTCCTGTCTATTAAAGTCAATGCAATTGTTGTATAGACTAAGTCTTACATGATATTAGAAATTGAGTAGCATGGACTATGAAGACTGAGGGTGATAATGGAAGATACTAAATGAGTTTATGTTCATGTTTTCTCATTGCAAAAAAATAGAGCAAATGTGATATTTTTTTCAACATTTAAACAATTTTAAGTATTATTTAAATAAGAGTGTAGAAAATGAAAATATAAACTCTAGAGTATATAATCAGGACAAAAATGAAATTTCCATCAACAGCAATGTATGACCCTTTAGTGTCCTGTTTTTGAAAGTGAATAGGATTAAGAGGAGTAAATTCTCTAGGCAAGTAATTTCTTATTATTTAATATTTCACAAAGCATGAAAAGTGATGACATACCATGTTTTGACTGCATCAAATGTATCCATGGAATTAGAAGAATATTATTATTGACTGTGTTGACCTACCCAGGGTAGACAAATTTTGAGAAGTTGACATTTTTGATTGCATATTATTATAGGACACTAAGGAAACAATGTAAATACAGGAAAATTCTACTGGACATAATTCTAAATTGTCGTTCATGCTATATAGGAAAAGGTAATCCTTTGTCTCCTGAACAACACAGCGAACTTGTGAAATTTGCTAAGGAAAGGAATATTCAACCAGAAAACATTCAAGATGTTCTGGCTACAGGTAACCTTAATGATTATTTTGGCTATAGCATTTAGGTAGACAGACAGACAAAACAGATAGATAGATGATGGATAGATTTATAGAAAAAGTTATAAATATAAATTGATATGTAGATAGAAATGTACATTTATGAACACACACATATATATATTATTTCTACATTTGCATTTATCTTTACTCAGAAAGATCCCTGATTCAGGTTATATATACTCATGTGCTATTTTTCAGTTATTTCTTTTCTAGCAATAACCTTTGGTTAGTTGTTCTTATATTCTTTTTTTGATTTTTTATTTATTTTTGAATAAAGTCTCATTTTTTTCATGTATCTCCTTGTTCAAACTCCCTTTACCCTCCTGCCTCTCTGGCCTGGAGAAATGGCTCAGCAGTTAAGACCACTGACTGTTTTGATATTTTTTGATAATATTTGTCAATTCTTATCTCACTCATGTATTTTGCAGATACTTGCCCTAAGTAAAGACTTTCTGTAGGTGAGTACAAAAGAAGCCATATATACCCATGTTTATATTTAAATATATTTGTGTTTATT